>JAJJLH010002324.1:0-26864 GCA_023806865.1 Isotricha sp. YL-2021a | reverse complement strand
ATATTAAATATAAAAATATTTAATATTCAAATTAAAAATTGATATTTTGTTTTAAATAATGAAAATAATTGTTTTTTAACAATTTTTTCAAATCAAATAATTTTTTTTGCAATAGAAAATATTACAAAATTTTTTTTCAAAAATATTTCCAATAAAAATTATAATAAAAACTATTTTAATTTAATTCAATATATAATATATTTTTTATACAATAATATAAAATAAATAATATTAATAATCCAATACAAAAATAAATAAATCAATAATTAAAAAATAATATATTAAATATTTTTTTAATTAACTTACAAATAAAAAAAGATGGCAATGGTATTTGAATCAGTTTTAAAAGAAAAACCCCCTGAATACAACATAGGACCAGGTGATTATGATTTAAATCAAACTGATATAAAAACCCAATTATCAAACAGTATAAATCTTCATCATAATCGTCCTCCTTTTAATCAAAGTTCAATTAGAGGTTCAAAAGAAAAATTAAATGATTATTATATTTTAAAAGATGAACAATTAAATTTAGAAAATCCAATAAATTTATATGAAAAAAAAACATTTAATACATATTTAAATGATAAAACAACAAAAAATATTTCTTTTCTTTCAGGACAAGATAGATTTCATTATAAAAATGTTGAAAAAGAAACATTAGAAGATTTAAAATTATTAGAAGATGGCTCTTTAACAACTGATTATTCAATTCCATATGATATAGAAAAAAAAATGAAAAAAAAATATACTAAAAGTGAAAGAATTTATAATAAAATTGGTACTAATCCAGAAAGTGAAAAAATAAAAGAAGATTATATAAAAGAAAAAAATAAAAAAAAAATAGGTCCAGGAGAATATAATATAAATCCCAAATGGAATAAAAATATAGTTAAATGGAGTGGATTAACAGAAATAAGATTAAAAACAGATAATAAAGAATCTACAAAACCAAAAGAAATTGATAAAGAAAAAGAACAATTAAATATAAATTTACAACATAAAATTAAAAATATGAAAACTGATTTATTTCGTTCAATTCAACATAAAAGAAAAGAAAATTATAATGATTTAATTGAAGAAAGAAGAAAATTAATATTAAAAAATGAAGATGATGATCCTTATATTAAACCAGGTTTATTTGATAAAAATCCTCAAAAAAATAATAATCAAAGATATCAATATTTTGGTAGTACATCATTAAGAAAAAATTTTAATGAAATTTCAACAACTAATGAAAATATTGGACCAGGATATTATAATTATAATTATAATTATATTAGTAATAGAAGTTTAACTGGACCAAAAAATAAAAAAAAAAAAAATGATAGGAAAATTATTTATAAAACTAGACCTGGAATTTATGGTTTAGTAATTGGTAATAATGAAAATTTTTGTGATAATGAAGATAAGAAAAAAATAAATTTTGAAGATTTATATGAACTTGAAAAAGATTTTAAATTTGGAACTCAAGAAGTTAGATTTAGAAATAAAAGAGATAATGAAATTACTGTTGGACCAGGTGAATATTATCATGAAGAAAATTGGATTAAAAATAAAAAAAATAATAATAGTAATTATAATTTTATTCATATGAGTAAAAGTAATAAAAATAATGATATTAATAAAGATAAACATAATATTAATCAAAATGATAATTTTTTCAAAAATCAAGAATGTTCCCCTGGTGTAGGAACTTATGAGATAACTAAATCAATTGAAAAAGATCATCAAAAATTTGAAAATAAATATAAAAATAATAAAATTCCATTTAGTTCTAATGAACAAAGATTTTTTTATGATAATTTAAATAGAAAAAATCAGATTTTGGAAAATAATACTTTTGAATTTTATTTACCTAAAGAAAAAAAAATTATTGGTGGATTAATTAATCCTATTGGAATTAATAAAAAAATAAATTCTCAACTTTTTGAAAATGGAGCCAATGGACCTGGTCAATATATGTTAGATTCATTTTTTGATTGGAATAAAAAAACATATAATATTAAATATGCGTAAAAAAATTTTTAATCTTTTTTTTTTCAAATATATTTTATATATAATTAAATTATTTAAAATTATGAGTAAATTAATTGATGAAAATTACTCTATTGAAGTAGTAGTTAATAAAAAAAATTTGAATTCATCTTTCGAAAGTGAAAATACTATTAATAGTATTGAAGTTAAATATGAAGATTTGGAAAAGGAATATTCATTATCTGAAGAACAATTAAAATTAATATCTTCAATAAGTCAAAAATTAGAAAAAATCATTGAAAATAATAATTATTATGAATATAATAATGATGAACATAATCTTTTAATTAATGCTTTTAATTCAAAAGAATTTATTGATATTCCTATTTATGAATTTTTAACAAGAATAATTATGTATTTTAATTGTCAAGATAGTTCTTTAATTATATCTTTAATTTATTTAGATAAATTAATTATGAAAAATATTAATATTAATAAATATAATATATATCAATTATTATTTACATGTTTATTAATATCAGTAAAATATAATGAAGATAATATTTATAAAAATAATTATTATAGCGAAATCATTGGAATCACATTAGAACAATTAAATTTATTAGAATATAATTTATATTATTTATTAGATTTTAATGCTTATATTAAAAATGAAACTTATGAATATTATAAAAAAGGATTATAAATTAATAAAAATTAATAATAATAATATTTATATAGGTATGATTTGTTATTAATATTAATAAAATATATATTTATAATGTATTATCTTTATTATTTTTATTTTTAAAGAACAATATTTAATACATAATATACAATGAAATATGAAATATTATAAAATTAATCATTATAACAATATAAAAAAATTGAAAAAAAAATTTATAAAAGATAAATAATTTTAATAATTTAATTAAATAAAAAAAATGGGTAATGAACTCCAACAAGACTTCCATCCAAACATAACAAAAACTGGAATTTTATCTCCAACACTATCAATAATAATAGGAAAATACTGTTACATAATAGGAAATACAATAGAAGGAATGATATCATTACAAATAAGAGAACCAATAAGAATAAAAAACATAATGATATACTTAAATCAAGTACAAGGATGGGAAATCTCATCAACTTTAAAACATTCTTCAGAAAAAACAATAACACAATACGAAATAAATTTATCAAATTCTTTTGCTAAAAATAATGAATATTTCTATATTGTACCATCTGGAAATTACAATTATTCATTTTCAATAAAAATTCCATTTAATATTCTTCCATCATTTCTTTTTTTTAAAGGAGGAAAAATTGGTTATATAAAATATTATCTTTTATCTCAAATTATAACAGATTCAGGAATTGAATTATTAGATGAAAAAGTTATAGTAATTAATATGTCAAATGATTCAATTGTTGATAAACCTTTTCCAATTGAAGACACTAAAGAAATAAAAGCTTTATTCATAAGTTATGGTTCTAATACAATGAGAATTGAAATGGATAAAGGAATTTATAATTATGATAAAGAAATTAAATTTTCTTTACAAATTGATAATAAAAATTGTACTGGAACTGTTCATTCAGTTCATTTTGAAATTTATAGAAGAGTTATTTTTTTTTCTAAAAATTATAAAAAAGAATTAATTGAAGAACAAAAAATTAATGAAGGGGATTTTCCTTATGTTACTGATGCTGGTGAGTTAAAAAATTATGAAATTTGTTTATTTAGTGAAGGGAAAGTTATAGAAGAATATTTATATTTTTATAAAAATAAAATTAAAGATACTGTTTTTTCTAGTGTTATTAATTTAATGAATTATATGTTACCTACTATTACAACTAGTGAAATTATTAAATGTGAATATAAAATTAATTTAAGTTTAAGATATGCTGGAATTATTCCTGATGATGATACTCAAAGAATTTGTATTCCTATTATTTTTTCTTGTTTTCCTGGGGAAGATCCTTCTAATGCTGTTGCTAAAATTACTACTGAGAAAAATAAATGTTTTATGTATTTAAAAAATAATGCTCTTTTAAATAGTAATTTGAATTATTTTAATGATAATAAAAATAATGAAAATGTAAATGATAATAATTCTACTGGATTTACTTTTAATGATAATAAAAATTATTCTGTTCCAGAAGGTTATCAAGATTTTAAAAGTATATTAAACAGTCAAAATAAGTTAATTAATCAAAATAATCAAAATAATTTATCTAATAATAATATTAATAATTCTTCTTATCAAAATAATAATCAAAATGTTTATCCTAATCAAAATATAATTTATCCTAATAATAATATAAATGAATATCCTAATTATCCTAATAATGTAAATAATAATGTTGCCCCTAATATATCATATATTAATGAATATAATCCAGCTCCAAATATAAATGATAATACATTTAATTTGTTTAAATTAGATGATGATAATAAAAATCAACAATATAATCCAAATGAATATTATAATTCTAAATAAAAAAAATTAAAAACAAATAATAGAATCATAATTTTATTTATATCATTATTAAATTTATATAAAATATATTATACTTTTATTTTTTATTTTATAAAAAAAAATTATTAAATAAAATAAATAAATATAATTATACATCAATAAACAATCCTTTATTTTCATCACAATAATTTCTAAATTTATTTCTTATATCTTCTCCAATAATATTAATAGTCAAATCAACTATTTTTAAATTATCACATTTATTTATATTATTTAAAAATACTTCAGCTCCTTTATCAGTAATTTGATTATTCCAAAAATATAAAGTTTCTATTTTTGGAATATTAATTAAATTATTAGAAAAATTAATAAAACCATTATCAGTAATATCATTATTACTAAATAATATATTTTTTATATTTTTTAAAAATTTCATATTAGTACTAAATTCATTTAATCCTTCATCACAAATATAATTCCATCCTAATTCAAGATGAATTATTTTAGGAAAATTTTTTAATTGTTTTGAAAATTCTATCATACCTTCTTTTTGAATATTATTATCTTTTAATAATAATATTTCTAAAGAAGGTAATTTTACTTTTGAAAAATAAATTAATCCTTCTTCAGAAATTGAATTCCAATTTAAATTTAATATTTTTAAATTTATTAAATTAATTAAACTATTTGATAAACTTTTCATTCCATATGATGAAATGTTATTTGAATTTAAATCTAATGTTTCTAAATAAATTAAATTTTTTAATCCTTCACTTAAAATTTTTATTCCATCATCATTTATATCATTTTCTCTTAAATCAATATTTAAAAGTTGAGGAATAAATTTTAAATTATCAGATAAACTATTTAAAATATTCTTATTTAAAAATCTTTGTCTGGTAAAAATTAAATTTTTAACATGTTCATAATTTTTTAAATTATTAAAATCATTTAATAATTCATTTTCACTTATTCCATTACCATTTAAATGTAAAACTTCAGCATTTGAAGTTTTATTTTGAACAATATAATTTTGAGCTAAAATTTCTTTAGTTAAATAATTTGGATTTCTCTTAATTTCTCCTTTATTATAATTCCAACTTTTATCATAATTTTGTAGTTCATTCATTATTTTATTTAAACCAATATTAGAAATTGGATTTGATTCAATATTAAATAAAGTAAAATCTTTCATTAATTTCAAAGAATCAATTAAAGTATTTAAAGAATCTTCATTTATATCATTCCAACCTAAATCTAAAGTAGTTAATTTTTCTAATTGACATATTGAATCATATAAAAACATCATTCCATCAGAAGTAAGATTATTTTCTCTTAAATTTAAAACTTTTAAATTTTTCAAATTTTGAAAATTTTGTGAAATTAATAATAAATCAGGATTAGTTAATAAATTACAACCTAAATTTAAATATTCTAAATAAGGAGTTTGTTTAAATCCTTTTAATAAACAAGAAAGACCATTTGTTCCATTATTATTACAATAAATAGAAAAATATAATAAATTTGGTATTCTATTCATAAATTTAGAAAAATAGATAAAACCATCTTCAGTTATTTCATTTTCACTAAAATTTAATCTTTGAATTGATTTTGGTAAAACTTCTGCTAATAATGCAATTCCTTCAGTTCCAATTTGATTATTTGATAAATTTAAATATGTTAAATTATTCATTTTTCCAATCGACCAAACTAAATTATCCATTTCATCATTATAAATATAATTATTACTAAAATTTAACATTTTTAAATTTTCATATTTTACTAATTCTAAAGATAATTTTTCTATACTTTTACATTTTACTTGATTATAAATATAATTTAAACTTCTTAAATCTCTTATATTTGATAAACCTTTTGTAAAATATTCAGTTCCTTTATCACCTAAATTATTTTGATTTAAATTAATATATTCTAAAAAAGGAATTAAATTCATAATACTTTCAAAAGAAATCATAGAATCATATTCTAAATTATTCATTGATAAATTTAAATAACTAATATAAGTTAAATTCATAAAAAAAGGTAAAATTTTTTCAATATCATTATCATTTAATTCAATTTCTCTAATATCTAAAACTCTTAAATTTTTCATACAAGCAATATTAGTTAAATTATTTTTTAAAGATTCTTTATTTGAAATTGTTAAAGAAATAACATTTTGTAAATCTAATCCAGGATACATTTCAAAAATATTATTTTTAATATCAAAACAAATTCCTAAATCAATTTGCATTTGAGTTGACATATTACATTCTATTAATTCATTTAAACAATTTGATTTCATATATAAATTTATATAATATGAATTTTCTTTTAATTCTTTTATTTCTCTAATTTCAAAAACTGAATTTGGTTGAATTATTACTTCTTGTGATTTGGGATATGGAGAAATATTTTCTGTATCCATTGCTTTAAAACTCAAATACCAATTTTTATTTAATATTCTTTCATAATTTATTTCTATAATATTTTTCTCATTATTAAATAAATTTTTATTTTTTGTTGTTGTTAAAAATTCCTTATTTGTTATTAAAGTTCCTTTTTTAAATATTTCTAGATTTACTGAATCTATTGTTTTATATGTTGTTATTATTTCTTTTTGATTTGCTTCTGTGTCAAAAACATATAATAAACATAATAAAAACCAAAGACAATTATTATTTATTTTTTTTTGTGTTATAATATAATTTATTATTTTATGTATATCTCCTTCTTCAATAAATATTTGAATTATTATATTTTTAAAATTTTCTTTTGTTATTTTTCTAACATAATAATATGTATATGGTGTTAAATTTATATTATTACTTTGAAGAAAATCTTTTGCTAACATATTTCTTAATTTTGCAAAAGTTAAAATTTCATTATTTAAATTATGAAAATTTTTTAAGTGATTAATTAAATTTTTTTCTATTATATTTATTATTTTTATATGTAATAAAGAAACATGATGGCAAAATTTTATAATAAAAGGATCATCAATATCAATATCAAAGTCTTGAAATATATTTTCAAAAAAAAATATTTTTAATTCATTTAATGTATTCATTCTTTTTGAAGCAATTGATTTAAATGGATTTCTATTTAATCTTTTTTTTCTATAAATTATTTTATCATTTATTGGATATTTTTTTCTATAAAAAATTTGATTTCCCTCTTTATAAGTATTATTAATTAAATCAAAATTTTCATCTGATTCTTTCTTATTTTTTTGAAGAATAAATACTTTTTGTTCAAGATTATATGATAATAATAAAGGAAGAGGAATATAAATTTGTTGTTTTTCTTTATTATTTTTTTCTGGTGTTTTATTTTGATATTCTGGTAATTCTTTTATCCAACGATAGTCAGTATAATAAACTTTGTTATAATTACCCATTTATTTGTGTATTTTATTTCTTATTTTTTTAATATTAATTATTATAAATATGATAATAAAGTATTTTCAAAAGAATATTTTTTCTAAATTTATTTCAAATTATTTATATTCTTTAAATGGAAGATATGATATTTTTCCTAAATTAATATATTCAAATTACAATATAAGAAATTTTCATTTTAATCATTTTAATCAATTTAATAATATAAAATCAATTATTCCAAAACCAAATTTCTTTTTCAAAAATATTAATAACAATTATTTTTATTCAACAAAAATAATTAAAAACAAAAACAAATATAAATATAAAAAATTACTTTATATCTTACCAATAATTTCAATATTTGGATACAATTACTATTTATTAATTAATAATAAAACATCTCCAGATAAATATTTTAGTTATCCATTTATTCAATCAATAATATCACAAACAAATAAAATTTACTTATCAATTTATAATTATTGTACACTCCCATATAATTCTTTTTTATTATTAGATAAATTACAACCATCTTTAAAAGGACTTGAAAAAACTTTAGTAATTAATTTAAATAAAACTCTAATTTCATATCATTATTCTTTATTTTCAGGATTTGAAATTTTAAAAAGACCTGGATTAAATACTTTTATAGATGAATTATGTAAATATTATGAAATTGTTTTATTTTCTAATGAAGAAATTTCCTTTGTTGAAAATATTGCAAATAAATTAGATCCAACTAGAGAAAAAATAAAATTTAGATTAGGAAAAGAATCAATACATTTATATAAAGGAAAAGCAATTAAAGATTTAGATTATTTAAATAGAAATTTAAATCATATAATAGTATTAGATTATGATTTAGAAAATGTAAAAAAACATCCAGAAAATACTATTTTAATACCTGAATTTAATGGAGATGGAAAAGATAGAGAATTACTCTTTTCTATTCCTTTCTTTAAAGAAATGGCAAATCAAAATATAATTAATGTAAGAGATGAAATTAAAAAATGGGGAAATTATAAACCTTATATTAAATATTATCAAAAACATAGAAAATATAGAAAATTATTACCAAGTAATACTTCTATTTATAGTGATAAAGATATTGATAATATTAGAAATGAGGAAAATAATAATTCTTTTTTAAGTTATTTTTCTAATTTATTTAATTGGTTTTAAAATTTGATTTTAATATATAAAATATAAAAGATATTTTTATTTACATTAATATTATATATTTTGTAATATTCTTTTATATTATCAATAAATTTTTTTTCCTTTTTATATATAATAAATTTAAAAATACATTAAAAGGTTTTAAAATAATCATTGAAATGATAATACATATATTTTTTGATTTTTGTACTTCAAAAAAAATATAAAATATTATCAACTTGTTTATTAGTATAATTATTTAAATCATTTGAGCTTTGAATTAAATTATTTTTCATAAAAGAAAGAAATGAAATATAATCCTTATTAATATCAGGAAGAGTTTTTTTAGGTTTATAAATAGGTTTAATTAAACATTTCATTAAAGCATCAAAATCAAAATTTTTAAAAAACTTATGATTTTGTATAGCTTTAAAACTGGAAATTCTATTTTTAGGATTTTTTTCTAATAAAGAAGAAACTAAACTATTAAAACTTTCGCTTTTATGATCAGAAGAAAAATAAGGTTTTTTATCAAAAAAATTATCAAAAATAAATTTTTTTTCTTTATTAAAAAAACCAAAAGGTAATTTCCCATAATAAATTTCATATAAAATAATACCTAAAGACCAATAATCAGCATTAAAATTATAAGGTTTTCCCATAATAACTTCAGGTGACATATAATTACTTGTTCCAATTATTGTATTTGTATAATCTTTACTTTCTAATTTTTTAGCAACTCCAAAATCAATTACTTTTAAATAACCATTTGTATTTACTAAAATATTTTCTGGTTTTAAATCACGATGAATTATTCTTTTATTATGTAAATAATTTAATACTGAAAATAATATTGCTCCATAAAATTGTGTTTCTTCAAAATTTCTAAATTCATTTTTTTTAGTTTCATCTATTTTTTTTCTTAAAGAAATTCCATCTATAAATTCCATTAAAAAAAATAAATAATCTCTAGTTTTATAAGTATTAAATAAATGAACAATAAAAGGATGATCTACAGAAAAAGCAATACTTTTTTCAGATAAATATAATTTTGCCATTTCTTTATTTTGTGATAAAGTATTAATTTCAACTGTTTTAATAGCAAAAAATCTTTTTTGATTACAAACTAAATAAACTTTACCATAACTACCAAAACCAATATCTTTAACATAATATAATGAATCTAAAGAAATAGTAACATCATTTAAAACTAACATTTTTTTTAATGATTTTAATAAAGGATTTTCTTTATCTACAAAATCTTCAAAAATTTTTTTATCTAAAGTATAACAAGTACAATTAGTTAAAGAAATATAATTTGCTTTTCTTGAATAAGAACCTTTTTCTGATGAAATATCACCAAAATATTCATTATTTGATAATATTTTAATTTGATTTTCTTTAACTAAAATTTGTACATTTCCTTTTTTAATGTAATAAAAAGTATTTGAAATTGGTCCATCTTTTAATATAATTTCTCCTGATTTAAATTTTTTTTCTTTCATTGAATTTGCTAATTCAAAAAGAGTAAAATTTGATAAAATATGAAAATAAGGATTGTTTTTTAATATTAAGATTAAATTGTTTATTTTTATATTTTTTATATTATTTGATGATATTATTTGTAATAAATTTTCCCATTCTGCTTCAAAAATTATACATTCATCACCTAAAATATTGTAATTTGTTATATTTTCTGTTAATGTTTCCATAAATATTTTTCCTTTTTCTAATTGGTGTGTATAATTTAAATTTACTGAATGAATAAAATTTTGTAATTGTTGTCCCATTTTTTTTTCTTTGAAAACTGTTCCTGAAATTGGTATTATTATCTTTTGTTGATTTCTTTTTAATATTATATTTTGGTAATAAAATTTTAATTCAAATATTGAAAATACTTTTTTTATTTTTTCTTCTGTATTAATATATTGATTTAAATATTCATTTTTTTTAATTGAATTTTCAAATATTTTAAAAACAATATTTTTAATAGAATGTTCTTGAAAAATTGGAATTAAATCTTCATATTTAATTTGTAATAAAATAGTATCTTTATCAGTCATATAAGTATATAAAGATTCAATTCTATTAAAAATACCAATTTCTCCAAATAAATCTCTTTCATTTATTATTTTAATAATTATATTATTATAAGAACAAAAAACTTTCCCTTTTAAAATTAAAAAAATACTATCAGATAATTTATTTTGTTCTAATATTAATGTTTTTTCTTCACAATCAATAAAATTAGAAATTTTAGCAATTTTTTCATTAGTTTCATAATCTAAATTAGAAAAAAAATAAGATAAATTTAAATATTTTATAATTTCATTATTTCTCTTTTTTTCATATTCATTAGCAATATTTTTATATTTTTCCAAAGGTAAAACATAAATATAAGCCTTACCCAAAGCTCTAATAAAACAATTAACTTTTGTATTGTTTAATAAAGCCTCTGTGCTTATTCCATTCCCTTTTCTTAATTCGTATAATTCATCATCAATTGAATATTCTAATTTTCCTTTTTCAATTATAAAATAATTATCTTTATTTTTATCATCTTGTGTAAAAATTTGAATTTGATTTTTTACTTTTACATATATTATTATATTTAAAATACTATTTATTATTTCTTCATTCATTTCAGAATATATTAATTCATTTTCAGTAAGAATTTTTATTAAAAATTTTCTTTGTTTTTCTGTAAAGGGACCTTTTATTATTTCAATTGGTTTTTTAGTTTTAATATTCATTGATTTTATATTTGAAGTACTTAAATTTTTATTTTTTTCTTGAATTAAAGTTATTTTTTTTTTTTCTATAGTTTTACATTTTGTAGAAGAAAAATATTCATCATCAGAGTCATAAAAATTTATTTTTATCAATCTTTCTTTTGTTGGACTTGATGATAAAAAACTTAATTTTCCTTTTGGCAATTCTTCAAATAATTTTCTTCTTCTATTATTAATAACAGATAATGATAAATGACTTTTATTAATTTTATCTAAAATATTAAATTTTAAAGTTAATGGTTTTTTAATTTTTCTTTCATTTATATTTTCAATTATATTATTTTTTTCTTCTTCTTCTTCTTTTATTTTAATAGTACTTTTTTTTGATTGTTTTTTATTAGTTTCTTTCTTTTCTAAAGTTCCTGGTTTTGTAACTAAATTACTTTGATGGAAAGTGTTTTTAGAATCGTAATTTATTTTCTGTTTTGATGGAATATTCTCATTGTTTAATTGACAAGTTATATTTTCATTTTTTTTTGTTAGTTCTTCTAATTTTATTAAAGATTCTTTATTTGAAGGTAATGATTTTATACAACATGAAGAACCCATTTTGAATTTCTTTTACTATTTATTTTTCATATATTAAATTATTTTTTAAATCAAAGAAATAACAAAATAAAATAAAATAAAAATTATAATCTTTTTTTTTAAAAAAAAAATTTTATATCAAAAAGAAAAATTATTTTCTATTTTTTAATTCAATATTTTTCATAATTTCAATAAATTTTTCTAAATTTAAATCACCATCCATTTTTTCAACATATTCATTAATTTCATCATCACTAATTTTAAAACCTAAATCTTTAATAAGATTAATTAATATATCATTATCAATAATATTATTTTTCTTTCCTTCAACAAAATATAAATTATAAATTTCACTCCAATTATTATCAAAATCTTCAATATTATATTCTCTAATAACTCTCTTAACTGCATTTATAAATTGATCAACATTAATTCCATTTAAATTATTTTCTTCTGTATTTAATTCTTTTAAAGCAGTATAATAAAAAGGATTTTTATTTCCCCAATCTTTATTTTTATTAGCAATTAATAATATAATATTTGGTTTAATTAAACCTGAACTTTGAGAATCAAATAAATTAAAATCATTTTTAATTTGTAAAATTTCATCTTCTGTAAAATTTGGTCTATTTATTTTTCTTTTAATAGTCTCAATTGATATTTCTTTATTTTCTAATTTCTTATCAAAAGCATCTGAAAATAAAATAATAACTTTTCCTTTTTCAGATTGTGAAAAACCAATTTGTTTAATTCTTCTATTTAATAATATTTGATCAATATTTTCTTTTTGTAACATATTAATAACAAAATCTCTTGAAGTTAAAGTTGAATTATCAATATATTCATAAATAATAAAATAATTCCTACCATAATTACTTAAAAATTTATTTAATTTTTTTCTATCATAAAACTCATTTTCTTCATCAAAAATTTTTCCTCTTTCCTCAGCAGCATTTTCTAATAAAGAATTATATTCTAATTTACAATATTTTTTCCCATTTAAAATTTTTTTATAATTTTCATTACTTTCATTTATATATTTTAAATAAGATTGAGGATGATTTCTTGCTTTATTTATTTCATTTAATAAACCATCAAATAAACTTTCTTGATCAATTTCAATATTTGAATCACAAACAATAATAATTGTAATTGGAATATTTCTTATTTTTTCATGAGAAATTCCAATATATTTTGATTCGGGGTTTAATAAACGATCACTTGTTCCATTTAATAAATCTTTTTCATTAAATAATATTTCAAATATTATTTTTAATGGATCTTCTTTTGTTGATATGTAATTTTTACAAAATTTTACGTTTTTAAATTCAGAATTTAAATCATTTAATAATTCTTCGTGATCTTTTGGATAAAATGTTCTTGTTTTTGAAAAATGTAATTCTTCTAAATATTGTTCTGCTAATTCAGTTAATTTTTCATTTTTTTGAAGTTTAAAATTTATTTTTGTATTTTTTAATTTTGAAATTAATTTTATTATGTCATTTTGTATATTTTCTTTAAAACCATATGATTTTTTTATATTTTCTTCATATTTATCAAAATCATTATAATAGTCTTTTATATTTGTTCTTAAATTATTTATTACTGAAAGTAATTGTGAAATAAATTCTGAATTATTTTTATTAATTCTTTCTTTTGTTTTATTTTCTAATCTTAAATTTTCATTTTGTGAATTTCTATTAATTAATCTTTTATTTCTTCTATATGAACTATTTGGATTATTACTTATATTTTTTTCTTCAATTTCTTCTTTTTTTTCTCTTGATTTTAATCTTTCCTTACTTCTATAATTTGATTCATTATTTTCTATTTTATTTGAATTATTTCTATTTCTTCTTGATTGAAAATTATATTCTCTTCTCTTTGATATAATATTTGAAGTTTCATTTTCTTCTTTTTTAAATGTCCCATTTTGAATTTGATTTTTTGTTCTTTCTCTTTTACTCATATTCAATATTTAAAATAAATTAATTTTAAATAATAATCAAAATTTAATTTTAAATATATAATTTAATATATTATCATAAAAAAATATTTTAAAAATTTAATTTTTTATATATTATTGATGAGTAAAAACAAATTCTTCTCCTTTTCCATTTGAATTACTTGTTATTTTTTCAATATATTCAATTTCTTCTGGAGAATATTTTTTAAGATCTTTATTATATTCTTCATTATTTTCTTTACTTGTTTTTTCCTTTATTTTATTTAAATTTTCTTGATATTGTTTCATTTTTTTAACTTGTTCTGCCATATTTTGTTGATATCTATTATATTTTTTATCCTTTCTATTATAATATTCTTTATATTGAATAAAATATTTATTAACAAATAAAATTCCTGTGATTACAGCACCCCAGAAAAAAATAAATAAATTCTTTGATATATTATTATATTTTAATGATTCTCTTTTTATTTTAATATCTAATTTAAAAATTTCATTTGTTATTAATATTAAATTTGAAGCAAAAAATTTAAAATTTTCTATTTCATTTTCTGTTATTTCTTTAAAGGAATATATTTTTAATATTGTAATTAATGCATCAATATCAATTAATGAACTTTTTTTACTTATTATATTATTATCAGGAATACAATTTATTATTTTTTTTATTTTATTAAATATGATTATTATTTCTTCTTTTATTAATGAATTAAATTGAAATAAATTTCCTGAAGATAAATTTATACATTCTTCATAATAATTTTTTAAAAAATGAATTCTAATTTTTGTTTTATTTTTAATATCAATTATATTATTATCATCTAAAATAAAAGAACTTTGTAAAATTAAAGAATGTAAATAAAATAAACTATTTAAATTTTCATATGAATATGTCACTTTTTCTTTCAAAAAGTTTTCATCTTTAATTTTTTTATATATCATTAAATTAATATAAGTTTCATATCCAATTAATATTTTATGAATAACATTCAAACTTTTCTTATTTAGAAAAGAATTTTGTTCATTTATTGCATACCAAAATTTATTTCCATCAAATTCATCAATAACATGATATAAAGGTAATTCAAATTTTAAATTTAAATCATTATTATTATTATTATTTAAATTTTCAATACATATAGTATCATTTTTACAAATTAATTGTTTATCATTTAAAGAACAAATTCTATTTTCATTACTTAAATTAATATTTTCAGGTATAATAATATTATTTTCAAATCCTTTTGAATTTAAATATAAATTTCTTAAATTACAATTTAAATGTTCAATGAAAGGATAACCATCTTCATCTTCTAAAGGAAAAACAGAAGAATTTGAAGTTTTTTTTTCTAATTTATCAAATATCATTCCATATAATCTAACAATTACAATAAATAATCCTATATTTAATAATATTAATTTCCTCCAGAACATTGATGATGCCATTTTTAAAACGACAAAAATAAAAATATAAATAAATATATAAATATTTCATATTTACAATTCTTTTTTTTTTTATTTTTTTCACTGTCTTTATAAGTTATTTTATAAACTTTAAAAAAATATTAATAAATATATTTAATAATATTTAAACAAATAATGTAGTAAAAAACATTAAAAAAGTTAATAATTGATTATCTTATTAATTTAATATTTTTTTGGTGATGTCATTAAAAAAAATATTTTCTTTTTTATATATATTTAATTCATTTTAAATAAGCAAAGAAAAATCAAATAAAACGAATATGGAATCTTTAAAAGAAAAATTATCATCTTCAATGAAATATATTCAAAATACGATTATATCAAATTATAAAATAATTGAGCAACAACAAAAAATATTTTATTTTTCTAAATTTTCAATTGATATTAATGATTTTTATGAAATCTATCTTTTTATACATCAAATAAAAAAAAATGTATATAATTTAATGTATGATGTTTTAAAAATATGTATATCAAATTATATAACTTTTATTAATGACAATGAAAATAAATTAACAGAAAATCAAAAAATGATTATTATTTATTCTATATGTCTAAAACATTATTATTTAAAATATACTTTTAACATTAATAATACATTTGAAGATTTTTGTTCAAGTGATTTTAATATAATTTTAAATGAATATAATATAAAAATAAAAAATGAAGAACAATTTAAAATATTTTTATTTTATTTTTACTCAACAATACAAAAAGAAATAAAAAACTTAAATTACAATAAAGTAAACAACTTAAAAAAATATTATAACCCAAAAATAATAGAAAAAAATGAAAATAACAATCAAAATAACAACAATATGTCAATTGATGAGGAAATAAATTCTAATAATAACATAAATAATAATATAAATAATTCATATTTTCAAAAAATTCATTCAAATTTATGTACATTTTTAGCAGGAACAAAAGAAAGAATTGTAGATATGGTATTTGAATTTAAAGTAAAAAATAAAATAAATAATGATAAAAAAGAGATTGAATTTATAAATGAAGCAATTCAAAAAATTACTCAAATGTCAAGAGAATTTATAAAATCTCAAACTATTAATAATAAAGATACTGTAATTAAAATTGAAAATTCAAATAATAATATTTCAAAAAATAATAATGAAAATATCCCTTCATATTATTCAAAAAGAGTTTTAAGTGAAGTTGTTAAATTAAATATGGATGAAGAAACAGAAAAAAAAATAATATTAATAAGTAAAAAAATAGAAGAAAGTTACTTAGATAAAATATTAAATTCAAAATATAAAATGATAAAAGTTTTAGATCATTTTATTTGTTATATAGTAGAATTTAATTCAAAAATGATAAAATCAATTTTTAAAAATGAAATTATTCCAGAAGATGTAAGTATTAGATTTATTGTTCCTGCTAAAGAAATATTTAATTTAACTTTTGAAATTTTAATGTTATTATCAAATTTACCTTATACTACAATTAATACTTTTCTTCAAGTTGGAGTTAAAATTGGATTACAATATAAATATTGTTTAACTTTATATGAATTTTTTAAAGATTTTTTACAATGTTTATTTACTGAAAAAGGAAATTTACATGATGTTATTTTAGAAGCTTTAAAAAAATTTTATGATAAACAATTATCTATTTGGGAAAAACAAATTCAGGAAAAGGGAAAAAAATTAAGTTCATATTATGAATGTTGAAATATTTTTTAATAATAATATATTAGATGTATAAAATAAATAAAATTTAATATATTGTTCATATAAAAAATAATTTAAATATATTGTTTAAGTTAAAATATTTTTTTTCATATTATTTTAATGGAATCTAATACAAATAAAGATAAAAATGAAAAAAAAGTCAATAAAGAAATATCTTATAAAAAATATACAATTAATATGAGTTCACCAGTTGAAAATAAATTATTAAGTTTAGAAGCAGCAATAAAATATTTAGAAAATAATATTAAAGTTAATGGATTAAAAGGAAAATTAGGAGAGTCAATTAAAGTTTCTATTTCTGAGAAAAAAAGTTCTGATAAAAATAATATTTTAATTTTAGTTGATAATAAAATAGAATTTTCTAAAAAATATATTAAATATTTATTAAAAAAGTTTCTTAAAAGAGAAGGTATTGTTAATTATCTTTCTATTAATTCGTCTTCTCCTAATTCTTATACTGTAAAAGTTTTAAGAAAAAATGAATAAATAAATAAAATTTAAAAATTATTTAATATTATTTTTTTATTTACATTTTAACTTTTTCTATTCATTAGAAATTAAACAAATTATTATTATTATTGCTTTTATTATTATTATTATTTCCTATTGTTGTTAAATTTGCAAATAAATTATTATTATTATTATTATTATTGTTATTATTATTCATTCCTCCTAAATTAAAATTATTATTCCCAAAAGTATTATTTGAAGAAGTATTACTATTTAAAAAATTAAAAGTATTATTATTATTATTAGAAAAATTATTTCCCATTCCAAAAGTATTATTATTTTGATTTCCAAAATTATTCAAATTAAAATTCATATTATTATTATTATTTGATGTTTGTTTATTTCCAGATAAAAAATCTAAATTATTAGGATCAAAAGATGATTGAGTATTTGAATTAGTATTTGTATTCATTGAAAATCCTCCTAAATTATTATTATTATTATTACTATTTGTATTATTATTATTTGAATTAGATGGATTTGTATATGTTGGAAGTTCATTCATTAAATTATTTAACATTGAATCATGATTTTTATTTTGATTTGAATTATTATTATTTGAGAAATTTAAATTAAAAGTATTTAAATTAGAATTTGTTGAAGTTGATTTAGTATTTGAATTTGTATTTAATGTTAAATTTGAAAACATATTATTATTATTTGTTGTTGATGTTGTTTTATTATTTGATGAACTTGATAAATTAAAATCAAAATTATTATTATTATTATTTGTTGTTGATGTATTTGTATTACTTTTCTTAATAAATGAAGTTGTATTTGTAGATAAACCTTCAAAAAGATTTTTATTATTATTACTTGATGAAGAAATAGTATTTGAAAAACCTGAATTATTATTATTACTTACATTTTGATTAGAATTAAAATTATTATTATTATTTAAAATTGAAGTAAATGATTGAGAATTCCCAAAAAAACTATTTAGAAAATCATCTTTATCATTACCTTTATTATTATTATTATTTTGATTTAATAAACTATCCATAAAATTATCTTCTTGGCTTTTATTATTATTATTATTATTACTATTATTAATAATAGTATTTGCAATAGAATTAGCATCATCTGCCAAATCATTAAATCTACTTTTTCTAATTCTATCTAAATAAGTTTGAACTAACTTCATAATAGTATCAAAATTAGTTTTTGTAATATTCCCACCAACAAGCATAGAAATTAAATTAGGTAATATTTTATTAGCAATTCCTTCAATATTAACAATTTTAGCAATTTCTTCATAAATATCTGCAATAGTCATACAAATTTCATTATTATTATCAGCTTTTCTAATTTTCTCTAAATTATTCAATAAACTTTCATTAATAATATTTTGATCTAATTTAGTATATAAATCTTTTAATTTTTTTAAAAATTCAATTTTTAAAGGACGAGAATTTGAATTAGCAATTATTTGAAGAATTCTTGGATAAATTTGATTTTTAAAAGCTAAAGAGTCTATTTTTTTAGTAATATATTGTAAATTTTCTGCAACAACAGTTTGAATTTTTGCAACATTACAATCCATTGCTTTACATATTAAATGAAGGAAACTTGAAGAAAATTCACTATTTGAAATATTATCTCCAATATATTGTACTTTTGATATTAAAAAATATATACTTGCTGCTGGTAATGCTTTTAATTTAAATAATTCTTTTAAATGAGGCCAAACTGTATTTGAAAAATTTAATTTTAAATTTTTATTTTCACAAATTGAAAAAATTGCAGGTAATGATGAATTGATTAAATTTTCATTTTTTAGTGCATTTAATAAAGAAGGTAAAAATCTATTTAAAATAATTTTATTTTCAAACATATAAATAATTTTAGGTAATTTTTGTAAAAATTCTATATTTTTACTTTGTTCATTTGCATTTAAATTTTCTAAAAAATTCAAAGCTTTTAATTTAGGATCATTAAACCATTCATTATCTAATAACTCTTTAATCCCAGGACGATTTTGTGGTTCTTTATTTAATAATAAATTTAACAATTTCATATCTTCATTTTCAAAATTACATTTTTTTAATTTATTATCCATATTACTTAAAGCACTATTATAAGATAAAACATTATTATTATTTAATTCTAATAATTCTCTATTCATATCTTTAGAATGATATTTTAATAAATTATAAATTATTAATCCAACTGAAAAAATATCACTTGTATAAAAAGCTTTTGAATTTTTTATAATTTCAGGAGCACAATAAGATAAATTGGGAGTAGCACCTGAAGAAATATTAATTTCTCCTCCTTGTAAAGGAGGATCATTAATAGCAAAATTTAATCCAGAAATTTTAATCTTATATTCTTTATCAATAAAAATATTATCAGGATTAAAATTAGTATGAATTGAATGAGCATCTGAATGAAGAAAATTAATAACTTTACATAATTCAATTATCATTTGTTTAATTTCTAATTTTGAAGGATTAATTGTATCTACCCAACTTGATAAAGTATGAGTAAATTCTTCTGTTACGAAACCAATTGAATTTTTATCTTCTATTAAAGGTTCTACTATTCCTAAAATTGAAGGATGTTTATATTTTATTAAGGATTGGGCTTCTTTTTTTAAAGAATTTAAAATGTCGTTTTGTTCTTCTTTTTTAAATTTTGATAAATCTTTTTTTTGATATACAAATATGCATACGTTTTGTTTTCTCTCTTTATGTACTCCTTTGTATATGTTCCATAAATTTAAGTATCCTCCTGTTAAAAATGGCTCTTTTGATATGTTGTATTCACCGAAAAGTTCATTTCCCATTTTTTTTTTTTGCTTAATATAAATAAGATTTAAAATTTTTTTATAAATATTTTTATTTTTTATTATTTTATTAATTTTTTTTTATTTTTTTTTATTTTTTATTTTTTGACTTTTTATTTTGGTTATTTTTATTATAATGATTTTTAATTAGATTAAATAAATCTAATTCCTTTTTATTATCTTTATCTTTATTATCAAGTAAATTTTTTTTATCCTCATTATCTTTACCCTCATCTTCATCTAAAACAATATTATTATTATTTTCTTCATTATTATTATCATTATTAATATCTTCAGGGATAATATTATTATTTTCTTTAATAGTTTCCAATTTCTTAATCCCAGTTTTAATACTCATTAACAAAATACTTTTAGTTTTATTCAATTCTTTAATTTGATTTTTTTTTTCAATTTTATAATTATAATAATACCCTTCAAACATTTTAGTAATTTCACAATAATCTTTATAATCATCCATTTTATACTGATTAAAAGATAATTCATTATTAAGATAAAGTTCATCAATTCTTTCTCTAATTTTAATATTTTTCCCTTTTTTAGGAATAAAAGGAGCTTTTAATATTCTTTTCTTAACACTATCCCATTTAAATTCTTTCAACCATCTATGTTCCTTTAATTCCTCAATACCATTATAACCAATTCTATAAGCAGCTTTTTTTTGAATGCATCTATTAATAAAATCAGCACAATCTCTACTCCAACCTTCAGGTAAGTGACTTTCCTTAATTAAAAAATCTTTAGTATTAATTAAACTATCACAATATTCTTTTTTAGTACTATGTTTAAATGGTAATTTATTAAACATCATTTCATATAAAATAATACCAATTGAAAAAATATCAGAAACCATACCATGATTTTGTCTAAAGGCAATTTCAGGAGCCATATAACCTTTATTTCCAGAAGTATCAAAATATGTTATACTTTCTGCTTTACGTAATAATTTAAAGTCACTTATATGTAAATAACCATTTGAATCTAATAATAAATTATCTGGTTTTAAATTTCTATGTACAAAACCATTATTATGTAAAAATTCTAAACCTATTATTAAATTTGATATAAGGAATTTTGATTTAGTTTCAGTTAGGAATTTTCTATTAATATGATAACGAAGATCACCACCTGGATAATATTCTTCTATTAAATAAAAAGCATTTTTGTCTTGGAAAGCATAAAGTAAATTTACTAAAAAAGGATTATGTTTATTATTATATTCTTTAAAGAAGACTATTTCATTTAAAATACTGAATAAGGAACGTGATAAGAGAACTTGGGATTTTATATATTGAATCATTACAACATTTAAATTTTTGTTTTTTGAATCGTGATCTATTAATGATTTACATAAGTATATTGGACCGTATCTTCCATTTGCTATAAGGGTTAAGTCACTAAATGAGTAAAAACTGAGAACTTTTTTTTTTAATTTTTTTATTTTATTTTTTGGTTTTTTTTATTTTTTTTTTTTGGTTTATTTTATATTTTATTTTTTACTTTTATCGTCGTAAAATTTGTTTATGAAAATTTCTTCTTGGTTTTTTGTTTCTATACAACCCATTTTTTGAATTTTGTTTATTTTTTTTATTTTTTTAATTATAAATTTATTTTTTTTTATTATAATATAGATTTATTTTATTTTATTTATTCTAATAAATTATACATTGTTTCAGGGAATTCAATATATTTACTAGTTAAATAATTATAATTAGGTAAAGATGAAATTATTTGCATTATTTTTTTATCATTTTTTTCTTGTTGAGTTTCTTTTTTTGGTTTTTCAATTTTTTTTTCTTTTGGATTTTTTGCACCTATTTTTAATAACATTTCCATCATTTTCTTTTCATCAAATTCTTCTTCTTTTTTTTCTTCAACTTCTTCTTTTTTTTCTTCAACTTTTTTCAAATTATCATTACTAATTCCACTCATTAAAGAAAGTAAATCTTGATTAATTTCAATTGTATTTTTTTTCTCAATTTTATTTTTATTTTCATCATCAATATCAAAATTCAAACCTAAATCAATTTTTTTTTCATTATTTCTATGAGATTTTTGAGATTTTTCTATTTTTTCATTTGTATTTTTATTTATATTTGTTATTTTTATTTTATCTATATCAATACTTTTTGTTGGAGGAATTATTGATTCTATTTTTTCTTCTGCAAATTCAAAATCATCATCATTAAAATTTTCTGTTTCTATTTTTTTACTTTCTAAATGTTTACTTTCTATTTTTTTATTTATTATATTTTCATTTTCAATTTTTTTATTTTCTGTTTCTTTTTTTTCTTTATCTTCTTTATTTTTAATTTCTTTATTTTCTTTTATGTTTTTATTTTCTATTTTATTAATATCTTTATTTTCATTTTCTTTAATTTCTTTATTTTCATTTTCTTTATTTTCTTTATTTTTAATTTCTTTATTTTCATTATTTAATTCTTCAATATTTTCCTTTTCAATAATAACAAAATCATTTATTTGAGGTTGATTAAATTCAATATCTTCTTCAGCATCTCTAAACTCATCATTTTTATTATTATCATTTTCTTTTTCAATTTGTTCAATTTCTTCAATTTTAATTCTAAAATCCTTATTCATATCACTATAAAAATTTTTCAAATTTTCAAAATTAATTGATAAATTATTAAAAAATTCTTTACTTTCATTATCAACATTTTTAACAAAAGGATTTTGTTTATTAAAAACAGAATCTAATTTTTTACTTTTTCTATCTCTAATAGAACTTTTAATTAATTGATTATAAGTAAAAGGTTTTATTTCAACTTGAGGATTTGTTTTAAATTTAGATGCAGTATCATATAAAGGTTTAACTGAATAAATATTTTGTATATTATTTAATTTAAAATTACTAATATGATTATTTGATTTATATTTATCAAAATTAAATTCAATTTTTTCATATTTTTTATTTTTTGTAAAATTTGTTTTATAACTTAATATTAAATCATTTATTTTTGATTTATTTTTTCCTAATTCTAAAGGTTTTATTTTAATTTGTTTTTGTTCTATTTTTTTTTCTTCTTCTTTTTTTTCATTTTTTTTTGAATTATTTAAATTATTATTATCTTCTTCTTCAACAAAATCAAATCCATCATCATCTTCATTTTCTTCTTTATTTTCTATTTTTTTTTCTTCTGTTTCTTCATCTACAAAATCAAAACCATCATTTTCATTTTTTGAATTATTAATTTCTTCTTTTTTTTCTTCTTTTTTATTTTCTTTTATTTTTTTCTCTTCTTTTTCTTTTTCTTTTTCTTTTTCTTCTTTTAATCTTGGCATATTATCTTCTTCACTTTCTGATTCAGATGATATTTCTTTTTTTTTAATTTCATTTTTTTTTTCATCTTTTTCTTCTTCTTCTACAAAATCAAAACCATCATCATCTTCATTATTTTCTTTATTTTCTTTATTATTTTTTTCTTCTTTTTTTTCTTCTTTTTTTTCTTCTTTTATTTCTTCTTTTTTTTCTTCTTTTATTTCTTCTTTTATTTCTTCTTTTTCTTCTTTTAATTTTGGCATATTATCTTCAACACTTTCTGATTCTGAATCAGAATCTTCTTTTTTCTTTTCTTTTTTATTATCTTCTTCTTTTATTTCATTTTCTTCTACAAAATCAAATCCATCATCATCATTTTTTTCTTCTTTTTTTTCTATTATTTCTTCTTTTATTTCTTTTCTTTCTTCTTCATTATTTTTAATTTCATTTTTTTCTTCATTTTTATCATCTTCTATAAAATTAAAATCATTATCTTCATCTTCTTGTTTTTTAATAATTTTTTCTTCTTTTTTTATTTCATTTTCTTTTTCTTTTATTTCATTTTTATCATTTTTTTCATCTTCTTTTATTTCATTATTTTCTTCTTCTACAAAATCAAAATCATCATCTTCATTAATTATTTGTTTATTTTCATTTGTATTATTTTCTTCTTTTTTAGTTGAGTTTTCTTCTTTTATTATTTCATCTTTTTTATCTTCAATTTTTGGCATATTATCTTCTATACTTTCATCTGAATCTGTTTCTTCCTTTTTATTTTCTTCTTTCTTTGATTCTTTTTCTTTTTCTTCTTCTTCTTCTATAAAATCAAAATCATTTTGATTTTCTAATTTATTTTCTTCTATTTTTTTCTCTTCATTATTTTCAATATTTAAATTTTCTTCTATTTTTTTCTCTTCATTATTTTCAATATTTATATTTTCTTCTTCATTTTTTTTTATATTTTCTTCTTCTTTTTTTTCATCATCATTTCCAATATTTATATTTGTTTCATTTTTTTTCTCTTCTTTATTTTCAATATTTATAATTTCTTCTTCTTTTTTTTTCTTCATTTTTTTTTCCAATATTTTCTTCTATTTTTTCTTCTTTATTATTTTCTATATTTATATTTGTTTCATTTTTTTTTTCTTCTTTATTTACGATATTTATATTTTCTTCCTCTTTTTTTTCTTCTTTATTTTCAATGTTTGTTTGATTATTATTAATTTCTTCTTCATTTTTTTCTAAATTATTATTTAGATTTATTATTTCTTCTTTTTCATAGTTAATTTCTATTTTATTTTTTTCATTTTCTTCTTTTTTTGTTTCATTTATTTTTGTATTAATTTCTTCATTTACTTCATTAAATTCTATATCATCATTTTTAATTATGTCTTTTTTATCTTCTGATTCTTCTTTTTTATTTTCACTTTCATTAATATTTAATTCATCTTTTTTATTATTTAAATCTATCATATTATTTATATTTTCATTTTTATTTTCTTCTTTTTTTTCATCTTTTTCTACAATTAAATTATTATTATCATTTTCTTTTTTTTCTTCAATTTCATTTTTATCATCTTTATTTTCTTCTAATATTATTTTATTTTCTTCTATTTCATTTTCATTATTTTTATTTTCTTCTAATTTATTTTCATTATTATTCTTTACTTCTGATTTATTGTTATAATCTTTATTTTCTTCATTTTCATTATCATTCTTTAATTCTAAATTATTTTCATTATCATTCTTTTCTTCTAATTCATTTTTATTATCTTTATTTTCTTCATTATTATTTTCTTCTAATTTATTTTCATTATCTTTTTTTTCTTCTAATTTATTTTCATTATCTTTTTTTTCTTCTAATTTATTTTCTTCATTATTATTTTCTTCTAATTTATTTTCTTCATTATTATTTTCTTCTAATTTATTTTCTTCATTATTATTTTCTTCTAATTTATTTTCTTCATTATTATTTTCTTCTAATTTATTTTTATCATCTTTATTTTCTTCTAATTTATTTTCTTCATTATTATTTTCTTCTAATTTATTTTTATCATCTTTATTTTCTTCTAATTTATTTTCATTATCTTTATTTTCTTCTATTTTATTTTCATTATCTTTTTTTTCTTCTAATTCATTTTCATTATCTTTATTTTCTTCTGATTTAATTTTATTATCATTATTATTTTCTAATTTATTTTCTTCATTATTATTATTTCCTTCTTCTACAAATTCAAAATCATCATCATCATTTTCTTTTTTTTTTTCTTCATCTTTTTTTTCATCAATTGCATTAATATTTTCATTATTTTGGTTATCATTATTCTCTTTTTTTTTCATTTCAATAACTTCATTTTTTTTATCAATATCATTTATATTATTTAATTGTTCATTCATATTATCATTTTTTTTTTCTTCATTTTCTTCAACAAAATCAAATTCATCATTTTCATCATTTTCATTATTTGAAATAACTATATTTTCATTTTTTTTTTCATTATTATCTTTTGATTCATTTTTTAAATCTTTTTTCATATCATTTTCTTTATTTTCATTTAAGTCACCATTATTATTTTCTTCTTCAACTTCTTGAAAATCATCATCATCATTCATTTTAAAAAAATAAAAAAAATCAATTAAAAATAAAAATTAATCAATCAAAATAAGATTAAAAAAAAATGAAAATATAGTTATTTCAAATAATGAAAATGATGAAAATGATGAATTTGATTTTGTTGAAGAAAATGAAGAAAAAAAAAATGATAATATGAATGAACAATT
>JAJJLH010002323.1:0-26897 GCA_023806865.1 Isotricha sp. YL-2021a | reverse complement strand
AAAAAAGGAAAAAAAGAAAAAAGATAATAAAGGAATAAAATTAATTAAAACATTTATAAAGGACATGTACTTCAAATTTGGAAAAGCTAACAATAAAAAAGATGAATAAACTATGAAGCTTGGGTTTCTTTTTTTTTTTTTTTTAATTTAATTATTAAATATGAGCCGGCTTGCCGGACTTTAACTAACTAACTAACTAACAAGTCAAAAAAAATTTTTTTTTTTTAATTAAAAACATTTATAAAAGA
Organism: Isotricha sp. YL-2021a; assembly: GCA_023806865.1. NCBI lineage: Eukaryota > Ciliophora > Litostomatea > Vestibuliferida > Isotrichidae > Isotricha > Isotricha sp. YL-2021a. The sequence continues at coordinate 26,649 of JAJJLH010002323.1, read as the reverse complement.
TATATATTTCAAATTTTTAGTAGCTAACAATAAAAAAGATGATGAACATTAAATATTGGATTTTTTTTTTTTAATTTAATTATTAAATATGAGCTGTCTTGCCTATCTTTAACTAACTATCTAACAAAAAAATTTATATATTTTAGTAAAATTAATTATAACATATATGTATTCCTAATTTAAAGAAATTAATAATATAATAGATATATAAACTATGCATCTTGGGTTTTTTTTTTTTTAAATTAATTATTAAACATAACCCCTGTTTTAACTAACTAACTAACTGACGACACATATTTTTATTTAAAATATATAGTAATTTCATAAAACAATTTTTTATATTTTTTTCAAATTAATAAATATTTATTTACTTTTAAATATAAATTCAATTTAAAATAAAAGAAAAAAAAAAAGAATTATTCAACAAAAATTTAAAATAAAATTCAAATATTAGTAAAAGCAAAAAAAAAATATATTTTCTATTAAACATTTCATATTTATTATTTAAAATTAACCAAAAAAAAAAAACCTATACAAAAAATACTAAAAAAAAAAATAAAACAAAAAAAAAAAAACCTTTAATCAAACTCAGTTTTATCTCTATCAATAATACATGAATTAACATCAGTAGCAAATCTCAAAGAGCAAGAACTTTCATTAAAACTATTAAGAACAGGTGAAATATTAACAAACATTAAAGTTTTCGAATCTCCCCCTAAATAAGGTTGTAAATAAGTAGTTAAAACAGAATCTTTATAAGGAACAAAATTACAATTTTTATTATCAACTGCAACCAAAGCACCAATAACACTTTTTAAAGCAGTTAAACTTTTATTAATAGAAATAGTCTCTTTTAATCTATCACCAATAACTCCACTTTTATTTGTTCTTTCACTACCTGCTAAATCAATTAAATTTAAAGAACCTTCTCTTTTAATATTTTTATCTTTATTAAAACAATTTATTAAAATTTGAAATATAAAATGTGATCTTGATGATTTTTCATTACATTGTGTTTCAGCAACTTTTCTTTTTTCTTTTGCATTTTCATAATATTTAATAAAATCATTATAATCATTTAATTCTATTTTAACTAAATTATCATCTTTATTAATAATATTATTTTGATTTTTTCCTTTATTTTCTTTTAATAAATCTCTAATTTGATCTAAATAAATTTCTAAACAAGATAAATTTACTTTAAAAACCCAATTTAATTTTTCCATATGATTTATATTATTAAAAATTCTTTCTAAAGCTCTTGGAATTAAACCTCTTTTTTTATCATCATTTTCACCTTCCATTGTATAAGTTTTTCCACTTCCAGTTTGTCCATAAGCAAAAATACAAACATTAAATCCATCTAAAGAACTTTGAACCATATGAGATATTTCTTCAAAAATATTTTCTTGATTATTTTCAGGTGTGAAAATTTTATCAAATTTATAATTTTCTTTTATTCTATTTTCTTCTTTTTTTCCTATGTTACTTTTTTGATATGGACCATAAATTGTTATATTTTTTTCTGAAAAATCAAAAATACATTTTTCTAAATTTTTTTCTTTTTCTAAATTTGGTCTTACACGACAAAATACACGAATGTTACCTTTTGCATTTTGATAATTGTTATTTATATTTCTTTTTTCTTCATTTGTTTCTTCGTTTTGAATTTTTGATTTTTTTATTTTTTTTTCATTATTTTGTAAAGTTTCAAATTTTAATTTTATTTCTTCTTTTTTTTTTTGAATTTTTAAAAATATTTCATCTACTTTTTTTCCTATGTTTTCATTTAAATTTTTCTCTTCTTCATATTCTTGAATTAATTTTTCATAATTTATTTTTTCATTTTGATATTTTTGAAAAATTAAATGAGCTTTTGTTTTCATTTCATTTATTTTTTTTTGATATTGACAACTTTCTTCTTTGTATTTTTTTGTCTTTTCTTTATTTTCTTTTTCTTTTTTTATATATGATAATAAATTATTATCTTTTGTTTTACTAAATAAAATAAAGTCTTCTTCATAAATTCTGTGATTTTTTATTGAGATTAATTTTTGCTTTTTTGTTTCTTCTAATAATTGTTTTAATGTTTCTATATTTTTTTTTATTGATTCATAAAATTCTTGTAAAGGTTGATCTATGTTTTTAATTTTTTTATTTGAGTTTAATTGTTCAAGTTTTCTATTAGTTTCTATATAATATTCTTTTAATGTTTTTCTCATATTTGGAGATAATGTTTTTGGAATTGTTGTTATTTTTAAATTTGTTGGTTTTTTGCTATTTGGAGTGTGATTTCTCATTTTTTATTTTTCAAATTTAAATTTTAAAATTAAAAATAAAGTATATAAATTCAATTAATTTATTTTTTCAGTTAGGAAGGAATAAAAAAATAAAAATTATTCTTTCTTAAATAATATATTATTTTTGATTTATTATAATAGAAGATGAAAAAAAGAAATATAAAATTTTAAATTATAAAGTATTAAATAAGGAAATTTATTGTATAAAGTATATATTATAGTATTAAAATAATTTAATTAATTTAGAATTTATTTTTGAATATATACTATATTTAATTATTAATTTTAAATAATTGAAAATATTCTAATATAAAGAAATAATTTCTTAAAAATAAATATAAAAAATCAAAAAAATGTAAAATATTAATATAAAAATTTAACATAAAAATTTATCATAAAAAAATAATATTATAATAATTGAAAAATCATTATACACTAAAACAAAATACATATATCAAAAAAATCTTCAAAAAAAAAAAAAAAAAAAAAAAAAAACAAACATCATTAATCAGAATTACTAATTTTCCCAACAAACTTATCCATATTCCAATAACCAGAAGCAATAACATTTCCATTTAAATCAACTAACTTCCCCATTCCATTTCTTTTCCCATTACTAAAAAATCCACTATACTTATCTCCATTAAAGCATTCACAAACACCTCTTCCATTAATAAATCCATTTATAAAATTTCCAATATACTTATCTCCATTTTTCATATTAAAAATACCTTTTCCAAAAATAATATTATCTTTAAATTCTCCTTCATAAACATTCCCATCATTAAAAATAAATTTCCCATTTCCATTTGCTTTTCCATTTTTCCAATTACCTTCATAAATATTTCCATTTGAAAAAATATATTTTCCATTTCCTTCTTTTAAATTATTAATATAATTTCCAATATATGTATCACCATTATTATGTTTTCTTATTCCTTTACCTTCAATTTTTCCTTCTTTCCATTCACCATTAAAAATTTCTCCATCAATTTGTGTTAATTTACCATAACCATCTTGTTTATTATTTTTAAAGTCACCTTCATATATTGTTCCATTTTTGAATTTTAATATTCCAAAACCTTCTTTTATTCCATTTAATAAATTTCCTTCGTAATAATCACCATTTTTATAATAAAAAATTCCCTTTTGAGGTAAATTATTTTTATTTGTATATCCTATGAAAATGTCATTTGATGGATAAAATTTTATTTTTATTTCATCTTTGTTATCTTCTTCAAATATTTTTTTTTGTAATGAGTTTATTATGTATTCTTTATATTTTTGATATTCTGGTGATTGTTCAATTTTTTTTTTTGAAAATTGAGTTCCGTTATAACCGAAATAATATAATATTTCTTTCATTAATTTTTCTTTTGTTATTTCTATTTGAGATTTATTATTTTCTTTATTTTTAATATTAGGAAAATGAATTATATTTTGTTTTATATCTTTTGGTGTATTTGAATATTTTTGAAAATAAGAATTTTCTATTTCATCATTAGATTTTTTTAATAAAGAAATTTTTGATTTTGATATAATTGGAGTTGTATTTATATTATAATTTGAATTTGTATTATTTTCTATTATTTCATCATCATTATTAACTTCTTCGACTTTTTCAATTTGAAATGTTGATTTATTATTAACTGTTTTTGTACTATATTTATTAAAATGATTTATTGATGGAAAATTTAATTTTGATGTATAAGAACGAGTTAAAATATTTCCAAATTTTGTTGAATTTGAATTTATTAAATGATGTTTGTATAATGTATTTTTTGATGCTATATTTGGATTTTTTATATATAATTTTCTTTCTATATCATTTTCAAATGAAAAGTCTTTTTCTTTTCTTTTATATATTTGTTGAGATTTTAAAATGTTTTCTTCTATTTTTGGAATATTGTTTATATCTACTATTTTATAATTTGTTTCTATATTGTTTATATTTTCATTACTATTATTTGATAAGGATATTTTTACATTTTGAAATTTATTATTTGGTGAAGTTTCTAATTTTTCTTTTATTCCATTACTATTTGAATCTGTGTCTATATTACTATTAATTGAGATTTTTTTTAAATTATCTTGAAAAGAATTATTTCTTTTTAAAATATTTAATTTTATATTTTTTGAATATTTCTTATATTTTTCTAATTTTTCATTATCATAATTTTCATTATCATTTATAATAGTTTTTGCCTGAAAGGCATTGACTAAATTTTTATTTGATAAAAGAGAAATATCATTATTAGTATTATTAACTGTTAAAAATTCATCATCAATTTTAGAAATTTTATCTAAAGAATCATTTATATCATTTCCTTCTTTTAAATTATCTTTAGATTGAGAATTTTTAATATTTTTATTAGAAATTTTATTATCAGTATTTTTTTTAAAAAGAGAATTCATTTCATCATTAAAAGAAACATTTAAAATACTTTTTTCATCATTTATAGGAATTGCATCTAAACTTTCATTATTAATATTTTCATTTTTTATATTTTCTTTATCAAAACTCATTTCAGAAGAAATGATATTATTTTTATTATTATCATAAATAATTGGTTCAGTATTAAGAAATTTATGTTCTTTTGAAAATTGTTGAATTGAATTTCTCATTTTATTTTTATCTAAAGAAATAACTTTTTCATGAAAACTATTATCTTCATTTATTTTTTTACTTTTTGATTTATTTTTATTTCTTAAAATTTCTGGTTTAGAATAAACAATTTTTTTATTTAATAATGGTGAATTGATATTAAAAATTATTTTTATAACTTCTTCTAATTTAATATTTGGAATACATGATTCAATATTTAAAACATATTGAATATTATCAATCGGACATGAACTAAAATTTGAATTTTGATGATTACATAATATACAATGTTTACAAAATGTATGTCCACATTTTGCAACTAAAGGACGATGTGTATTCATATCGAAATTATTGTGACATATGTCACATTGTAAAACATTTTCTACTTTTCCCATTTTTTTTTTTTTCTTCTTTTTTTTTAGATGTTATTTTATTAAATTGAAAATTATTTTTATTTTATTATAATATATAATTTTTTTTTTTAATTATTATTTTATTTATTATTTATTTCTAATCTATCACTTGATTTATTTAGAAAGTCTTCATAAGAAAAAGCGAAAATTCCTTTTAAACTATCATCTAAACTATTTTTAATTTTATTTAATAATTCATAATTTACATTTGAATCATCAGCAGTTTTATTAATATTATTAATATTTTTAATATCTTGATTTAAATTAGAATTAATATCTTTATTAATTTTATTTTTTAAAACTTTATTATTTAATTTCTTATGTATAAAATTATTATTATTATTATTATATTTATTATTATTATTTTTAGGAAAAGATAATTCTTTACTTAAATTTTGTTTTGAATTAGAATTTTTATTTCCTGATAAATAACTTGAACCATTTTGAGTTGATTTTGAATTTTTATTATTATTTGTAACATTATAATATTTCTTTATTATACTATTATTTGAATTTTGATTAAATTTATTTGGTGATTGAGTTATAATTCTTCTTCCATATCTAGTAAGTGAATAAAGTGAATTATGAGTTTTTTTTATATTTAATGATGGTATAATATTTAATACTACATTTGAATTTTTAGTATAATTATTTTTATTATTTGAATATGAATTATTGTTACTTTGACATTTTTTAATACTGTCTTCTATTATTTTTTTTATTGAATTAGAATTATTTATAAATGATGATGATTTTTTTTCATCTAAATTTGATTTTAAATTGTTTTCAAAACTATGTTGAAATTTTATTTTTAATTTTTCATATTGTGATTTTTTTAATGTTGTTTTTAATGAATCAAAAAGAGAAATTAAACTTTTTTCATATGAGTTTATTAATATTTGATTTTGATTTTGTTTTTGTTTTTGATTATTTTTGATTTTTGATTTTGATTTATTATAATCAGTATGACATCTTGATTTTGAAAAGTTTTTTTTCTTTGATTTTTCTGCAATTAATGTAAAATTTGTTTTAATATATGAATAATGATTAGGATTTGATTTTTTATTATAATAAATATTTGATTTACTTAATTTTGAACTTAAATTATTTTTTGTTGATTGTGTTTTTTTGAAATTATTAGTTTTTATTTTATTCATTAAAGATATACAATCATTAGTCTTCATTATTTGAAAAATAAAAATAATAAAAATATTTATAATTTTTATAAAAATTATCATTTATAAAAATAAATATAATAATTCTAAAATTAATAACAATAATAAATATAATAAAAAAAATGAAAGCCTCTATTGAAAAATATAATACATTTTTATCTCTACTTGAAAATCCAAATGAATTAGAATTAAAAATATCAAAAATATTTGAAGAGGAATTTAATGAATTATATGAAGACATTTTAATAAAACCTGATAAAGAATTCTTAGACAACTTACTATTTAATACAAAATTTTCAATAGAAGATCATTTTTCCTCTGAAGCAATGACAAATGTAACTTTAATTCTAATATTAGAAAAAGTAAAACAATATTTTTTCCATGAATTTCAAAAAGAAAAGCAAAAATTATTAAAAGTGCTTAAATTAAAAGGAGAAACTTTTATAGAAAACGGTCAACAATTTTCTTTTTTAAAACACTGTATAAAACAAAATGATATTCCATTACATAAATGTAATGAAAAAAACAATTTTATAACAGTATTAACAGAAAGTTCATTTCAAATAAAAGACATAATGAATAATAATCATAGAAGAAATTCAAATTCAGAATATAAAAATATTTATGCAATAATATGTACAAAATGTAAAAAATCATATAAATCAAATTATATAACATTATTTTGTAATTGTTGTAAAATTCCTTATTATACAAGAATAATATCTTTTAATGAAAATGCTGATAATAATTTTCAACCTGCAACATGGGAAAAATATCATTGTAATATTATAATAAATCAACAAATGATGTGTCAAAAATGTAATCATTCATTATATATTGATATAAAAAGAGATAAATTAATATGTAGAAATTGTAATTTTTGTGATGATGCTGAAAATATTGAATGGAAATGTATTAAATGTAATCAGTCTTTTTTTTCTAATGCTAAAATATATAATCCTTATATTTTTAAACCTTATGCTAATGCAATTAAAAAAGGACTTCTTGAAAAAATTTCAGCTATACCAAAAAAAATTAAATGTGGACATAATAGTGAAAATATTGTTCATAAAAGTAATTGTGATGGTAAATTATATATAACTGAATTAAATAATGTTGAAATGATTGTTTGTTCTAAATGTAAAGCAATGACTAAATTTGATAATTTTATTTTTGAATGTCCAATTTGTAATATGAAATTTAAAGCAAATGAAGAACATTTAGAAGAAGAATTTAAAGCTTTTTCTAAATGTAAAACTATAAAAAGTAAAAGTAATATGAAATATAATAAAAATATAATTCAAAGTGGAGAAGTACCAAAATTAACTCAAAGAAAAAAAATTAGTTCTATTAATTTAAGTAATACAGATAAGAAAATTAATAATTATTCTTCTTCTAATAATTTAATTTATTCTCCTCAACCTGTTAAAAATAATAATTTAAGTAATGCTAATACGAGTAATACAGATAGTATTAATAAGGATTCTTATAATGAAATTGATAAAGAAAATTTATTTATTTCTCCTAAAAAAAAAAAAGTTAGTTATAAAAATGTTAATAGTCAAATTCATAAATCTAATACTGGAAATGATAAAAAATCAAATAGAAGATTTTCTCGTTCTTTAGTTATTAAAAATAATAAAGTTAATGATGATTATTATGATTCTTCAGATGATAATTTTGATGAACCTGATTATGTAATACAAAAAAAGAAAACTAGTTATGAAAAAAATTTTGAAAAAAATATTGAAAATAAAATATTAAATTCATCTTTTGAAAATGAAATAAATAATATTTCTATACCTAATTTTGACCCATATGATTATAGTATAATATCTCAAATCGGTGAAGGAAGAAAAAGTAAAATTTTTTGTGTTAAATCTGATGATAATAAATTTTATGCTATGAAAAAAAAAGTTTTATTACATCATAATGATTTAAAAAATTTATTAAAATCATATAAAATTCAATTTAATATAATGAATGATATTAATATTACTCAAATTTTTAATATTAATTATAATAATGATGAATTTAGTGTTCTTGAAGAATTAGGAATTAATAGTTGGAATAGTGAAATTGCAACAATGAAAAAAATGAAAAAATTTTATACTGAAGAAGAATTAATTAATATTATTTATCAATTAAGTTCTTCTTTAGAATTATTACAAAAAAAAGATATGTGTCATTTTAATATTAATCCGAAAAATATTATTGTTTATAAAGATAAATCTTATAAATTAAGTGATTTAGAATATATAAGGTCTATTAAAGATAGTAATATAATTTCTAATGATAATGAATTTATTAGTCCTCAATTATATAATTTATATAATTTAAAAAATAATAATAAATGTTATATTAATTTAATTAAAAGTGATGTATATTCACTTGGTTTATGTATTATTTATACAATGACAAGAACTAATGAAATTAATAATATTTATAGGGATTTTGTTTTATGTAAATCAAATATTGATAGTGATAATTTGGTTTGTAATTATTTTAAATATCCTTTAAATACTATGAATGATGATAATTTTTATTCAATTAAATTCCAAAATTTAATTAATCATATGCTTAAAAAAAAGGAAGAAGAAAGATTTGATTTCTCTAAAATTATAAAATATCTTTGTAATGAGTATCAATTTTACGAATAAAAAAATTAAAAATATTATGTTTTAATATATATATATATAAATGATTTATATAATTTAATTTTAGTCTAAACAAATAATTCTTTTTTTTATTTCAATTTATGTATTTAATTTAATTTTTTATTTTATATTTTATTTTTAATTTAATTATAATAAAATAATTAATAAAAAATAAGCCATATATTTTTTTTCATTAATTCATATGAATAAATATTAAAATTTAATCACATAAAATTAATCAATTAAAAAAAAATATCTTAGAAAAAAATTTTTTCTAAAATGGAAAATAATATAACTTACCGTATTTATTTTTTAATGTTAATATTTGATTTTTTATCTCTTAAAATTTTAATTAAATCATAAAAAAAGAATATATATTTAAGAAATAATATATTCTTTATATTAAAAAACCAAATAACTTATTTTAAACTTTTCTCAAATTTTTTATCTCACGAAATAAATTCATATGATAATTTTTGTTATTAAAAAAAAATTGAGATAAAAGTTAAAACAAACCACTTATTAAATATATAAATATAAATTAATTCAATGCATAATTATTGATGAAAAAAGAATTAAGAATAATTATTTTTTTCAGAAGATTTCTCAATACATCATTAATATATTTGTTTAAAAAAATAAACTTATTCATATGATGGAATCAGGAAATAATATTCAAAAATATATAAATACGAATATAGTAGATATAAAAAATGAAAATAAACTAAATTTATATCAAATATCTTTATTCCCAAATTTTAAAGAGAATATTATTAATTTTCCCTCTTCAAAAAATGAAAAAAAATATAAACAATTAAAAAAGAAAAACCAAAATAATAATATTGAATCTAAGATAACAAATAAAAAAAAAAATCAAAACAATCAAAATAATCAAAAAAAAAAAGTAAAAAGTAAAAATAATCTATATAAAAAATCAAATGTTAATCAATCAAATACAAAAAAGAATTTTCAAAATTATAATCAATCAAATGAAAATTTTTCCATTTCAACAAATGATATTTACTTTGAAGATAATAGTCAAAATGATTATGAAAATTATATATTAAATCCAAAATTAAATGAAAAATTAGGAAATTCCAATTCTCATAATAATAAAAAAAATTCCCCTATGATAAATGGAAACGAATTAAATAATGTAAATAAATCAATGTATGAAAAACATAATGGGAATATTCCATATAATAACATAGGGGTAGGGAGTTCTAAAATTAAAAATGATAATCAGATTTATAATTCAAATATACAAAAAAATATTTCAGAAAAAGATACTAATGGTTTTTATAATAAAGAATTTAATCAAATAAATTTAAAACAAGATATTTCAAATTTTATTAATGATAATATTTATTCAAACAATAATCTTTTAACTATTAAAAATAATCAAATTTATTATGATACTCGAAATGATATATGTGATAAAAATTTTCATATTTATCAAAATAATAACTTTATTCAAGATAAGATTAAAAATAACAATTTTTACAACAATTATAATATAAATAAAATTATAAATAATGATAATATTGGATTAAACATTTCAATAAATAATAATATAAATAATATTCTTCACTCAAATAATGAAATAAAATATTTTAATGATGAATTTAAATTTATAAATAATGCTAAAATTCATCAAGAAAAAATAATAAAAAAAAATGTAAATAAAAATGAAAAAAAGTTCATTTTAATGTCAGATATTCTTACAAATATATATCCAGAAATTAATTATGAAAAATACAAAGAACAATTTAATAAACATTTTGTCACAATTCAAATTAAGAATAATAATAATGAAGATATCAATTATTATTTATATGAAAATGATAATCCAATTAATTTAGTTGAAAAAATTGTGTTAGAAAATAATATTAAAATACAGAAAATTCCAATGTTATTTCAAATAATTAATAATGGTATTAATTATATAAAACATTTTAATTCCTTTAATCTTGAAGATAAATCTATAAAAGATTTGATAATGTTGAAAAATATATTATATAGTAATAATATTAAAAATGATTATTTTAATAATTCTTTAAATTTAGATGAAAAAAAAGAAATAGATGTTTTAAATAATAATGTAAAAATGTTTATAAATGAAGGTATTAATTCTAAGGGTTTTAAATAAATAGTTTATCTGGAAAAAAATTCAGATATAAAATATGATATTATATTTTTACTATTATTAAGAATTAAATATTAATTTTGTTTAAAGAGTAAATTTTTTTTAAAAAAAATTTTTCAATTTTTTTTTAAATCATTTTATTAAAATAAAAAAGTTTTTTCATTCTTAAAAATTGTTAGACCTCAGATTTAAAATTATAATTCAAAAGAAATGAAATTTTTATTATTTTTACATTAAATTTTAATTATTAATAATACTTTTTTTAATATAGATAAATGATTAAAAAATATATTTTGTTTATATTATTAATAATAATAAAACTAAATTTGATTATTTGTTATGGAGAATTAAATGATACAGAATTTGAATTATGTTATAATTTAACTTTACCTAAATATTCTAATAGTTGTACTTATTTAAATAAACAATTTAAATCTATTGCATGTTGCTTTTTTAATATGAGTTATCCAGAACAAACAACTTTATGTGTTCCTTTAAGTAGAAATAGTTTATTTTTAAATGGGAATGTTAATACTATTCTTCCTCATAATATTGAAATGAAAGGATATTTTGATTGTAATATTAATTTTTTAAAAATGAAATTTTTTTATTTATATATAATATTTTATTATATTTTTGTAATATTATAAATTATGACTCATAACAAAAAAAATAAAAAAAATAAAATATAAACACAAAAAATTTTTTAAATCATTAAATCAAAAATCTCTCAAAAAAAAAAATAAAAAACTTATTAAATAAACACCTTAACAATATAAATATAAAAATAAAACTTAATGATGATGTTTTCTATATTTTTTCCAAAATTCAATAAACTTCATATAATCCAATTCATCATCTTCATTTAAATTCCCAATTTGAAAAACTGAATCAGTTTCTTCTTTAGTAAAAGCATTACCCATATGACTAATAATATATTTAAATTCTCTATTAGGAATTTTCCCATCATTATTTATATCAAAAGACTTAAAAGCTCTTATGAGAGCATCATCATCAGTTTCATCAATAAAAATAGTTTGACTTTGCATTAAAGTAATAAATTCTTCAAAGTCAATTCTCATATCACCATCAGAATCTATTTTTGCTATCATTCTCTTTATTTCATCTTTTGGCATTGGATAACCATAATTTTTTAACATTTTAAATATTTCTTCTACTGTTAGTAATCCATCTTTATTTAGATCAAACATGTCAAATGCTTCTTTGTATTCTGTTATTTTATCAGGTGGAATATCTAGTTCTCTTGTGTGAATTACTATTGATTTTCTTGGCATTTTTTTTTATTTTTTTTTAATTTTTTTTTATTTTTTTTTATTTTATTTTGATTTTTATTTTTTTTTGTAAGTGATTTATAATAAATATTCTAAAATTTAAATAACTATTAAATTATATTTTTTTTTAAATTATACTAAAAATTTATTATAAAACATTATTTTTATTTTAAATTATTTCAGCAACATTATTAATCATACCATCTTTAGCAGTTTCAGTAGCTTCTTTAGGATTAATTCTCCATTCCCCATCAACAACATACTTATAATAAATTTTCCCTTTCCCAACATTAACTTTACAATACCAATAATTCCTTAATTCATCATAACTCATAGGATGCCTAGCTCTCCAATTACTAAAAGAACCACAAACTTGAATAGATTCTGGTTTTTTATCAAAGCATTCACCACTAAAAACAAAAGTTTTATAAGCAAAACCATTAATAACTAAATCATTACTTGGAGTATTTTTTTCAACTTTTAAATTTGAATTATTTATAACTTTCTTTTCTAAATTTATTTTTTCATCTATTTCAATTTTATCACTTATTCTATAAAATTCTTTAGGAACATTTATTTGTTCATTATTAATATCTTTTATACTAAAATACATTTTTCCTTTTAATCTATAAAATTCTCTACACCAAGCACGAGCAACATCAACAGAATCAATTACACTATTAAAAGCATTTTTTCTACATTTAAGATATTTTTCTTTATTATTAAATAAATTCATTGCTTTTTCAAAACAATTTTTTAATTTTTCTCTATCATGAACATCAAATAAAAAACCATTTCCAGTTTCTTTTTGAAAATTAAATTCAAAAACTGTATCTTTTAAACTTCCTGTAGAAAAAGCAATTACTGGTGTTCCACCTAGGAAAAATTCTTGTTGGATTATTCCACTTGGTTCATTTAATGATGGAATTAAAGCATAATCACTTCCTAAGAAAACTTTACTATCATTAAAAATTTCATTTGGATTTGCATAAAAAGAATGAGGAAATCTTCCTCTTAAATGTCTTATTTTATGACAACATTCATTATAATATGTTTCATCTTTTTTTCCAGTTCCTCCTATTAAAATATTAATTTGTTCTTTATATTTATTTATTATATCTTCAGCAACTTCTAATAATAATAAAATTCCCTTTTGTTTAATAAATCTACCTATAAATGTAAATATTGGTACATTAGCATTTAATTGTTCATATCCAAAATATTTTTTTTGTATATAAGTTTTACATTCTATTCTATCATTTCCAGTAACTTTTAATAATTCATTAAATCTTTTTTTCTTTAAAATACCATTTGGAAAAGAAAAAGGATCTTCTTTCCTCATAAGTAAATTACCTAAAGGTGATTTTTCAACAACTTCATCTTTATAACTATGAGATAAAGTAGCCCATTGATCACACATGATAATAGCACATCTTGAAGGATTAATAACAACTTGATCCCAATAAGCATCAACTAATAAAGTTCTATCTAATTGATGAATAAAATCACAAGTACCATCAGAATTAGAAGGATATAATCTTCCTTCATAATTAATATCTAAATTATGAATAATATGAACAAATGTAGTACCCTGATAAAAATTTGAAAAATGTACTTTTGCATATGCAGGGACTAAACCAGTAAACCAATCATTAGAAACAATTATACTAGGAATATATTTTATATCACATAATAATTGCATTGATGCTTTACAAAAAGCACAAACTCTCCTTAAAGTATCTGAACAATAACCTTCAATATAAGGTAAAGGTAATAATTCAAAATTTTTTAAAAAGAAATATTTAATATTATCTTTTTCTGCATAATAAATTTCAAAATTGAATATTTCATCTAATGAAACTTCAATATTTTTAAAAATTTGAATATCTAAATTATCTTCATTATCATTTTTAAAATTTTTATAATATGGTGAAATTATTATAACTTCTTGTCCTATTTTTTCTAATCCTTTACTAAATTCATCTACTGTGATTCCTAAAGAACCAACAGAAGAAAAATTTCCTAATTCAGGAGTGACTAAACAAATTGGACCTAAAATATTGTTTGTATTTACTTCTTTGAAAAATTCATTTGTTTCTGGAATTTCTAAACTTTTTAATTTTGAAAAAAAAATTGAAGAGGCTTGTTCATTGTTAGCTAAAAATGATATTCTTGGTACAAATTGTGATAAAGGAATATCGTTTGATTTTAATAGGTTTATTGTAAAATTTATCCAATTTTGAAATTCTAGTTGATTTGGATTTGAAAATAGTAAATCGTGTAATTGATTTATTAATGGGAATGAGTCTATTTGAGTGTTTGTATTTTTTAAGGCTTCACACATGTTTTTGTTTGTATCGTCCATTTTTTTTGGAATTTTAAATGTTTATTTTTATTTGTTTGAATTATAATAATTATTTTAAATAAAAATTAGTTAAATGATAAAATTTACTTTTTTTTTAATTGTATACAACATTGAATTTTCATTTAAAATTATATTTTATAATGTATGAATAAAATGAAATAATATATATATATTTTTTTAAATATGTATTAATAATTTTTTATAAATTAGTTTTTTAATTATTTTTATATTTTAAACAATTTTTTATAATAAAAAAAATAAATTATAATTATAATAATAATTCATTTAATTTTGATACTACATATTGTTTACCTTTATTAATCCAATAATTTAAAATTATCTTTTAAGAATAACTAAAAAGATGAATACATATATTAATTTAATTCTTTTAGTTATAATTATTTAAACGTGAAAATTATTAATAATAAACACTTAAATATTATAAAATTTAATTTTTCTCCAAAAAAGAATGAATGATTTTTAACATTTTTTTATCATTTATTAAATAGAATTTAATATCAAACCAATAAAAAATAATATTATAAAAAATGTCACACGAAAAATCTTTGGATAATAAAATACAAAACAAATCCAAAATTTTTCAATGTAATATATGTCAAAAAATATTTAGTACAAATGGAAATTTAAAAAACCATATTAATACAATACACAATCATATTCTTCCATTTAAATGTCCTTTCTTAAAATGTAATAAATCATATTCAAATAAAAGCAGATTTGATGTTCATTTTAGAACTCATTTAGGAATAAAACCTTTTTCATGTCCAATTTGTCAAAAAGCATTTAATGAAAAAGGAAATTTAAAAACTCATATTTTATTTCATACAAATGAAAGACCATTTAAATGTTCTCAATGTGAAAAGACTTATAAAACAAATGGTCATTTAAAAGATCATATTGATATTTATCATAAACAAATTAAGAAATTTAAATGTCAAATTTGTGGAATTAAATTTGGTAGAAGAAGTACTTTAACTGCACATATTAAAGTTCATTTTGATAATAAAAATAATATTGAATTTAATTGTGTTGAAGATAAGGAAAAAAGTAATTTGATTAAATTAAAAGGAAATTTTTCATCTAGTTCTACAAGTTTAGTTTCTTTTAATGAAAATGGGATAAAAAATAATAATATTAATAATATTGATAAAGAGAATTTTAATTGTATTTCTTCTTGTGATAATAAAAATATGAATTTTGGAAATTTATGTAATAATTTTCATTTTAATTCAATGGGTAAATATTATTTTTTTTAATTATTTTTTAGAAAATGAATATTGTGATTTAAATAATTTACTTGATGATGATAATTTTAATTTAAATTTTAATAATACAAATTTTGATGATTTAAATTTAAATAATGAGTATTTTGATAAGTATAAAGCACCTAATATATATATGGTATAAGTTATTTAAAAAAAAATTGGAATATTTTTCTAACTCTATGAGTCATCAAATATTTAAAATTTTGTATATGTAAATTTTGTTAAGAGTTGGAGATAATCAATATTTATTATTAGTTAAAATAAATTTTAATATGTTTATCAAAATATTTTATATATATAATAATTTAAATTCATTTTATTTAAATAAATTTGAAATATGATTGGAAAAAATAATATATAAAAAATTGATTTTTTAATATTATTTTTATTCAATTATAATAAAGGATTTTTCAATAAACAATATTTAATATATATTTTTGCATTCAATCATTTATAATATATAATTAAATAAAATATATTATTTTATATCAACCATTCAAAAATCAAATAAAAAAAAAGATAAAAAATCAAAAAAAAAAATTTAAAAAAAAAAAATTTCTCCATTTATTAAAAATGAATCAAAAAAACCTATTTAACCAAAAAAAAACGCAAAAATTTAATTTCCTTTATTTTTCTTTTCTTTAATAGCAGCTTTTTGTGCAGCAGTTTTTTGTTCTAATTTTTTCTTATAAAGAATTTTATCAATAGCATCAGCTAAATTCCTTTTACTTTTATATTGATTAGCTTTACAATCCAAATATAATTGATGATATAAATGTTTATCAATTTTTTTACTTTCTCTATATTTCTTAAGTAATCTTCTCAAAGTTCTTTGTCTTCTAATCCATAAAACTTTTTGAGGCATTCTTGCATCTGAAGGACCTCTTCTTTTACCAAATCCAGTATGTCTTCCTTGTCTTACTTCTTCTTTTCTTAAACGAGCTCTTTGTCTTGAATGCATATTTATTTTTTTTTTGAAGATAAAGTTGTCTTTTATTAATTTACGTACTGCTTTACGTGAATTTGCTATTGCTATTTCATTTACTTCGTTTGGATCCATCCATACTCTTTTTGCTCCTACTTTTAATATTGATGCTGCTAAACGACGTTGTAAACGGAGGTTTACCATTTTTAAATGTTTATTGGATATTTTTTTGTTTATTTATTTTTTAAATTTTTTTTTTTTGATAAAAATTAATTTTTTTTAATTTTTTTTTTATTTTTTATGTAATTTTTTTAATTTTTTTATAAATTTTTTATATGGAGGAGAAAATGTTTGATTCTGCTGTTAATTATTTTCAAAATAAAGTTAATAATGAAAAGTTAAAAATGGATGATTTTAAATCATTGTTTTTACCAATTAAATCAGCTGTTACTGATAGAAATAGGAAAAAAATGGATGTTTTAAAATCAAATCCTTTATCATTAAAAAATAATAATAATGGATTATTAAAAACAGGTAAAAATTCAAGTGGATTTAATACAGTTAATAGTAATAAATCAAAGGAAAATATATCATCAAGAATTATTGTTAATAAAGATGGAACTTTCAGAAGAATAAATGATGATAAAAATTTAAAAAATGTGAATTTATTTGGATTAAAAAATAAAGCTTTAATGTTTATATTAAATGGTGAACAATATTATCCTCCTGAATTTCAATTAAAACCAAAAATTATTGATAAAACTATAACTAAAATAGAAAGTGAACCTGAAGAAATTGAAAATATAGATTTACCTTCAAAAGATCAACCAGTATATATTATACAATCAAATTATTTAACATATAAAGTTTCAGAAGATTCAAATGAAAAAAAATAATCAAATAATATCATTTAAAAATTAATTATTTATAAATATTTTTTTTATATTAAAAAATCTACCAATAAATAATAATAAAAAAAAATACAATTATAAAAAATTTAATTTCTATTTGTAATTGTTTCAGCAACTTTAGAAGTTTCAATAGTAGTTTCTCCTTTATAATCATCAACATTCCTAACAGAAATAATTTTCCCAAATCTATATTTAATATTATATTTCTCATTATTATCACAAATAAAAGCACCATCACCATGAGGTTCATTATTAACAAAATTCCCATAAAATTTTTTTCCATTTGGCCAAGTAATAACACCAAAACCATTTTTACAATTATTAATATAAGTCCCATTATAAACAGAACCATCAATCCAAGTATATTCTCCTTTACCTTCCATAATACCATTTTTAAAACTTCCTTTATAATTTCTTCCATCATTCCAATTAAATTCTCCTTCTCCATTAAATAATGAATTTTTAAATTGACCATTATAAAATGAACCATCTGAATAATTAAATTTACCAAAACCATCTTTTTCATTATTTATAAAATCACCATTGTAAAATGAACCATCTTTATATTTTTCTATTCCATTTCCATTTTTTTTATTATTTTTAAATTCTCCATTATATTCTATTAAGTCATTTATTATTAATTTTCCTTCTCCTTCACATTTTCCATTTTTCCAATCACCAAAATAATAATTTCCATTTTTTTGAATGAAAATTCCTTTCCCTTCAAAAATTCCATTTTTAAATGTTCCTTTGTAAATATTTCCATCTTTAGATATTAATGTTCCTTTTCCATTAAAATTACCTTCTTTATTAAATGTTCCTGAATAATATTCTGTTGTTCCTTTTGAATTTGAAAATTTTAACGGAGGCATTATGTATAATTCATTTTCATCATTTTTTATTTTTTCTAATTCTTCATTATTTTCGTTTAATATACTTTCTGATTTTTGATGTTTTGATAATTCTGAATTGAAATCAGCTTCTGTCATTTCTTCTATTAATATTTCATTGTTTGTTTCATTTGATATTTTTTTTTGGATTGTTTCTTTCAAATTTGGAATATCTTCTTGAAATATTCTTCTTCCTTTGGCTTTTGATTTTAAATTCATTTTATTTTCTTTTATCATATCATCAAATGTTTCATATTTAAAATCTTCTTCTATATACTTATCATCATTTAGACTATTTTCTATTATTATTTTTGGTTTACAACAATTACTTCCCATTTTTTATTAATTTATTTAATTAATTAATAAAGAAAAATTTAAAATAAATAAGAAAATTCAACTTTCATCAAATAATATAGTACATTCATAAAATAAAAAAAAATATTATTTAATGATTTAATAATTTAATGTTTTTGAATTATTAAAAATTATTCAATAAAAGTAATCAAAAAATAAATAAAAAACATATAATATAAAATATAACTTAATCATATAAATAAAATAAATGTCAATACCATTATTCACCCCAGAACAAGTTCACTATTCAACAATAAACAACTCAACTTCAAAACAATGGTTTGGTTTTGGAAAAGAAGAAAGATTCCCAAAAATAAAAGCAAGAACAGATTGTATATACAATATACCAACAACAAAAATGAATAGAACAGCAGGATTTGGTTATGGTACAAGAAGTGATTTTACAAAAAAACCAGGTAGACGTGGAATAACAGCAGAATTTTATAAAGTACTAAGAGACTATGATGATTACCCAAATCACATAAGAGGACTTTCCTTTAAATTTGGTCCAGGTAGAAATGAAATAAAAATAAATGGTCAAATATATAAAAATAATGTACCTGGACCAGGTAATTATCCTCAAGCAAAAAGATTTATATTTGGTAATGGTGGACCATCAATATCATTAAAAGGTAAATTACATTATGATTATAATATAAAAAGAAATAAAGGAATGCCAGGTCCAGGAACATATAATCCAGTTACTGAAATAAATAAAAATGGTAAGTATGCAAATAGTAAAATTGGAAATATGAAAGTTTATTCATTTGGTACAAATAATAGGTTTCAATTTTATGATAATAAAGTTCCTGGTCCTTGTTATAATCTTCCATCATCTTTTGGTTATCAATATAATAGTAAATATCATAATGATAGAAATACTGTTTTAACTGGAAGAATTCATTATTATAAATCAAAGGATGATTTCCCTGGTCCTGGTTCTTATATTCCTTTTAGTGAATTTGGTGTTATGATTTCCAAATATGCTGCTGCTAGTAGAAAAAAAAAAAATAAGATGAAAAGCAAAGAGAAAAATCAAGATTTAGATGAACAAAAAGAAGAAAATCAATATGCTGAACCTACTAAAGAAAATACTGAAGAAAATGTTAGGGATAATAATAATAATGAAATGATAATTGATGATGATAATAATAATATAGAAAAAGTTGAGGAGAATAATAGTGAAAATAATAATTCTATACATTTTGATAAGAATATTGAAGATAAGAACAATAATGATAAACAAAATAATAAAGAAGTAAATAATGAAGATATAAATAACGAAGAGCAAATAAAAGAAGAAGTAAATAATGAAGAACAAAATAAAGAAGAAGTAAATAATGAAGAACAAAATAAAGAAGAAGAAGATATTCAAGAACAAAATAATGAAGAAGTAAATAATCAAGAACAAAATAAAGAAGAAGATAATAATCAAGAACAAAATAAAGAAGAAGAAAAAAATGAAGAACAAAATAATGAAGAAGTAAATAATGAAGAACAAAATAAAGAAGAAGATAATCAAGAGCAAAATAAAGAAGAAGATAATAATGAAGAACAAAATAAAGAAGAAGATAATGAAGAACAAAATAAAGAAGAAGATAATGAACAAAATAAAGAAGAAGAAGATAATCAAGAACAAAATAAAGAAGAAGATAATGAACAAAATAAAGAAGAAGAAGATAATCAAGAACAAAATAATGAAGAAGTAAATAATCAAGAACAAAATAATGAAGAAGTAAATAATGAAAGAGATAGTATTATTAAAGAAAGTTTAGCTGCACAATAAAAATAGTTTTTTTAATAATTTTTTATCATTTTATTTTTAATTATCTTTTTTAATTTATCTTAAAATAGTTTTAAATAAATGAAAAAAATTTAATTTAAAAAAAATTAAAAAGAAATAATAATAAACCAAAAATCTTAAGATTCATTATTATTTTTAAGTTTATACTTCAAAAACTCCCAATAAGTATTATTTTTAATTTTATCAATATAATCATCCATTCCTTGAATCTCGTCAATCATTTCTTAATTAACTCTAATAATATCCATTAATTCCTTAGTTTAAATAGTTTTATTCTTTCAATAAAATTTATTTTTAATTTATGATTCAATTAATTTCCAGTCTAAAATTTAATCTTCCCAAATGAAGAATGACTTAGTTAAAATAATATAATAAATAGTTTGAGTATTTGATGCTTTATCTAATAGTTCTAAGTATGCAATTACATTTTCATTATTACTTTTCATTTTATATGTTTGAGTATAATGATATAAACCTTGTATTTGATATAACTATTATTAATTATATAAATTTATTATTATTGTTAATGTTGAATTTCCTACAAACCATTATTTATTTGTTTTGATCATGATTTATTTTTCATTTTTTATCAAGTTTTTTTCAATTTTATTTTGAAATTTTATTTATTAATTTTTATTTTTTTGGGATTTATTTTATAATTAAATAATGAAAAATTTTATAGAGTCAGAAACTTGTATTAATGATAATTTAAATGAATATAAAGGTATTTTTTATAATGAAAATGAGGAAGATGAACAAAAATATTATGAAGGAGGTGCTCATTTTAAATATGAATTATATGATATTTTAGAAGAATTAGTTTTAAAACAAGAAAATGATTATAATACAATACCAAATGAATATAATCAAAGTCCTAAAAATGCAATTTTAAATTTTAATTTTATTTCAAAAGGTAAATCTAGAAATATAAAAGAAATTATAAATAATAAAAAAGAAGAAAGAAAAGAAAATGAAACTGAAATAAAGAAAAATAAAGATAATTGTACTATAGTAAATAATAGTCAAAATAAATTAAAAAAATTATTTGGAATTTCTTCTTATACTATTTTTGATAAAAAATTAAAAATTAAAATGTATCCAAAAAAAAAATTAAAAAAAAATTCACCAATTAAAGCAATTTCTTCATCAAATAATAAAAAAATTAATAAAAGAAAAGAAATGCTAATATTAGGAAAAAATATTCAAAATATATCTTATCCTAAAGGAAGAAATATTATTGAAAGTAAAAATCAATTAAATGCATTAAAAAAATTAAGTTCCTCATCTCAAAATTTAAGGAAAATATTTTTTCCTTTAAATAGATTTAATATAGTTTTATCAAGGAATCAGCAAAATAAATCTCCTTTTAATGTTAATTCAAATAAATATATTAAAAATATAATTCCATATAAAACATCAATATCAAAAGTTAATACAGTAATTTCTAATAAAAGTAGAAATATGAATATAATCAATGAATATAATAATTTTGTTTTATATAATAATAATAATGAAAAAATATCAAGAACATTTCATAATATAAGTAATTCTAAAAATCAAAATGAAATGAGTTATTGTCAAAATAAAAAAAAACCCCATTCATTAAATAAAATAAAATCTGATGATAATAAAACAAATTATATCGATTTAGTATCAAAAAATAATGAAAAATTCATATCTAATTTAGTATCAAAAACAAACCAAAAAATATTTAATCATAAAACACGTCATATACATTTAATTAATAATTTATTTCATAATGATAAAAATATGATAAATAATACAAATTCACTTGAAATTTCGATTAAATCAAATATTAGTTCAACACATAATTTAAATATTCAAATTCCTTCAAGAAATAAAAAAAAAAAAACAACAAATGTAAATAAAACTTCAAATAATCCAAATAATTTTATTATTAATTATAATATTAATAATCATTTAAAAACTCAAAAAAATTATTATGTTCAAAAAAAAAATAATGTAAATAATGGATTAATTAATAATAGGATTAAAACAAATGAAAAAATTTCTGATTCAATTAGTAAAGTTAAAACCAAAAATAGTTCTATTAATTCAACTGGAAGTAAAACTAATTTTATTATTGTTAAGGGAAACAATAATAAAATAACTTGGAAATAATTATATAATAAATTTAATAATATTTTAAGAAATTTAATACTTATAAAATATAATTAAATATTGTATCTATTCTATATTTTTTTTAAAACTTTTATATATATATTACATTTTTACTTCTTTTTATTTATTTTTAAAGTATTATTTAATTTTGTATTTATTTTTTTTGCTTTATTTAAACTAATTAGAAATTTCTTTCCTTTAGAAATATTTTTTTTTTCTGAAGAATTAATTAAAGAATGATAAACAGAATTAGATTTTTTTTTCTCTGAGTTGAAATCAAATGTAAAATTACAAAAAGAATTTTGTTTAAAGTCATTTCTTTTTTTATTTATTTTTTGAGAACGTTTTGGAGTTAATAATGAAAAAATATTTTCTGTTTGATAATTTAAAGTGTTATTTTTTGACTTAATTATTTTTTTAGGTTTCCAAAAAATATTATTTTCTATTTTTATTAATGTTATTTTAGATGAATCTTTAATCATTTTTTTACTCTTATTTAATATTTTTGAATCAGTATTTCCTTTATTATGAAAATATGTTGAAAAAGATTGAGTTTGACATTTTGATGAAGGCTTATTTATTTTTTTTTCTCTTGACAAATATTCTGATAAATTAAAATCATATAATTTTGATTTTGAATTATTATTTTTTGTTGTTATATTTTCATTTTTTTTAAAATTTGAAAATGTTCTATTTTTTTTTAAAGGTTTAAAACTTAATGTTTTATTCGTATTTTTTTTATTATTAATAACTTTATATGATAAATCAGAATGATTATTTATTAAATTTTTAGTTTTTAATAAATTTTTTGGTTTAATTTTTGTATTAAGATATTTAATTTTTGAAAAATCTATATTTCTTTTTCCTATCAAATTTTGTCTTATATTTTTATTTTTTGAAATTTTTTGTTTTCCATTGAGTAAATTTATTATGTTTAATATAGTATTATCATTTATATTTTTTTCACAAACAAAATTATTTCTTTTTTCTATATTATTATAATCATAATTTTTATTTATATGTAAATCTAAACTCATAGTAATATCATCATTAACATGTAAATTATCTATTGTTGTTTGTGTGTTTAAAAAATCAATATTTGAAAATTCTTTAATAGTAGAATTTGTAATTATTGTATTTAAAATATATGAAAATATTAATTTATTATTTTCATCTTGTTGTTTATCAAAATTTAATTTATAAATAGTCTTTTTTTCTTTTTGGTTTTTATTCATTATTTTGATAATTATTCTATCAATTAAACAAGGAAATAAATTTTTTATTGTTTTATAATATAAAAATTTACTAAAAAATATTTTTAAAAGAATGCTGGGATAATATTGAATTAAAAATTCATTTAAATCATTTAAAAATAAAAGTTCTTTAAATTTTGAAACATAATGAGATTTTTTATTATATATTATTGTATTTATTTTCATAATATAATATTTTCTTTTATTAATATTATATCTTTTTAAATTTTTCGATATTATATTTTTTGAAAGAGACATTAATATAAATTTTAATTTATTAAAACAATAATTAATATTTCAAATAATGGACAGGAAATCAAAAGATATTGATGAACAGAATCAAAATAATAATAATGAAATTTATAATAAATTATTAGAATGGTATATTAAATTAAAAGCTAATGAAATAAAAGATTTAACCCTTAAAACATGTATTAAAAAATTAAAAGAGTCAAAGTATTGCTCAAAGAAATTATATTTGAAAATGTTTATTGAAATTATTCAAAAAGAAAAAAGTATATTTATAAATGAAAATTTTCATGAAAATATAGAATTTTTTAAAGATCAAATTGATTATATAACAAATTATAATAATAGTATTGATAAAAAAGATATGGAATTTCCAAAAAATTGCAGAATTTTTACTTTTAAATTAGCTACTAACATTAAAGATTTTAATGTATTCAATCAAGATAATTATTTAAAAAAATTATTACATTTAATATTATTTTGTGTTCCCAATTTGTTTACAAATAACCAATATATGAAATGTGATAATTCAATATTATTAATATATGTTTTAAATGGTATTAAAAAAATATCAAAAATTTATAATCCAAATAATTTATATTTATTAAATTATATATCTGAAATAACAATTTTATCTTGCTATAAACTATTTAATATAGAAAAAGAAATTACTCCTCATATTATTTATAAAATAAGTACTCTTTTAAGAATACAATTAAATAATTACAATAATTTTAAAGATATAAAAGATTTAAGTTTTAAAAATATTACTTTATGTTTATTATATTTCTTATATAGATTTTCTTATACTAATTCCAAATTAAAATCTGTTGAAATTGAAATTAATAAAAAAAAAAATAATAAAAATTATGATGATGAACAAAAATTACTTTATAAGGTTATAGAAGAATATATAATAAAATCTTATTCATTAAATCCTAATTTAATTTATAATTTTTTAGATATTATTTCAGGAAATTTTTTTAATAAAATATCAAAAGAAGGAAAATATATATCAAATAATTATAATAATTTTTTATTATCCATTGATATCAAAGAAAAAATGAATTTAATGGTCCCTTTATATAATAGAGAAATTATTGAATTAAATAATTGTAAAGAAAATTTTTATTCATTTATTCTTAATGAAAATTTTGGTGAAAACCATATGAATATTAAAGAAATGATCCTTGCTGGATTATTAAGTTTATATCAAGTATTTCCTTTATATTGCTTTAATGATAAGTTTAATATATATATGCCATATGTTTTATTAATTTCTAAAATTAAAAATTTATTAAATGAAGAAAATAGTATTTTTAATTTAAATTTATATCCATTATTGATTTCTTTTTTATTATATTTGATTAAAAATTATATAAATAACTTAAATGATTCATGGAATGATATTATTGATATTTTAAATTTTTTAATACATAAAATTGATAAAAATAGCAAAAATAATATTATTGAAATAGTATATGAAATAGCTAAATTATTATTATTAGGAAATTTAAATTGTAATATTAAAAAATATATTGAATTATGTGAAAATATAAATTCTGATTCTATTATTTTAAATTCAATTATTGGTAATATGAAAATATCAATTAATAATATAGACTATAAAAATGATACAAAATATTTTATTCAAAAATATATATTTAATAATTTAAAAAATAAAAATACTATACTTGTTCAAAGTAATTTTTGTTTAGTATTAGATAAAATAAAATATTATATAAAATATGAACATAATTCAATTAAACAAAATTATGAAGGAATATTATGTGAATATTTTGATAATATATTTGAATTTAGTTTAGAAAATTCAAATTTAAATGAATATATATTTTGTTTTGTAATAGAATGCATTTTATAT
>JAJJLH010002322.1:0-26965 GCA_023806865.1 Isotricha sp. YL-2021a | reverse complement strand
TTCAAAAATCATGATTCATATATTACAAATGATGATGAATGTAAAACTGATTTTGAATGTAGAATAGTGCATGTTGTAAAAATGGTAAATGTAAAGAATCAAAAGAATGTTATAAAGATGTTAAATTGATGTATATTATATTTGCAGGAATTGGATTTCTATTTTTAATAGCTGTAATTATATATTTTATATGTCAAATTAATTCTATCAGAAATAATGTCAAATTTATTCAATTGAAAAATTCAAGGTCAGCAAAAAGGTCAAAAAAAAAAGAAGAAAAAAGAAAAAAGGAAGAAGAAGAAAAGAAAAAAAAAGAAGAAGAAAAAGAAAATGAAAATGAAGACATAAATATAAAAAATAAGGGAAGTTTTATGAAAAATGTATTAAAATTAGATTCTCATAAATAAATTATTATAATACATTAATATTAATAAAAAAAATTAAAATATTAATCTATTTATTGATATAATAATGTATTTCAAAATATTTTAAATTTATAAAGATTATGATTTATTTATTTTTAAAAAATGGAGGAGATTAAATTCTTTTCAGAAGAAGTTCCTCTAAAAGGGAATATAATTTATCGTAATACAATAAATAATATTATTTATAATGATAAATGGGGAGTAAATCATAAATTAAAAAAATATGATAAAACTGGATTCATTCATTTATTCATTCATTTAAATTGTCTATTTTTTTTTATTTTTTCAATTGGATTTTATGTTAAAAGTCTAGGAGGATGTGACGGAGCAACTTATGAATGTATAACAGGAAGAAATTTAAATTTTTTATATAAAAAATATTATGAAATGATATATTGTTCAACACTCATTTCAATAATATTATTTTTATCCTTTCACAGAATTATAATTAGAATATTTATTATTCCAATTGTTATAATTTATCCAATTTTATTTTTATGTAATAGAGGAAATTCTTTATCTGAGCATGGAATATATAATACAATAGTATTTATAGGAGTTTCAATTATATTTCTTGGAGGAGCAGAATTTATTTTATTTTTATATAGAAGTTATACAAAAAAATATTATAAAAGATTAATTATAACAGGATCAATAACAATTTTACCTTTTATATTATTTATTATATCAGGATTTGCAAGTTGTATTGGATGGAAAAAAGGAATTAATGATATAGAAATAATAAATGATCCATCAAAAGATTCTTGTTACATTAGAGAACCATCTTTTTGTACAATTCCTATTTTTGATAATATATTTGATTTTAGTAGAATAGGATCAAATACCTGTGAAGGAACACATAATGATAAAAAACAATTAGAAGTTTATATACCAAGAATAGAAAATTATAATTCAATTGCTTTTCCAGATACTACAAAATATTCATTTGAAACTGAAAGTCGTGTAGGAATCTTTCATTATAAAGTATTTAATGATATTTACAACCCTGAAGAACAAACAGATAGAAAATCTGAAGTAATAGTACATTATGATGAAAAAGGAAAAGGAAATGTAGAAATTAATGTAACGAGGGATGAAAATTTAGCTAAAACAAGAAATGAATTAGCAAAAAATTTCCCAGTAAAATACGAAAATATTTTATTCATATATATTGATGCAATATCAAGAAATCATTTTAAAAGAAAATTACCTAAAACTTCAATTTTCATAAAAAGATATCTTCATAATTATCAATATAAAGCAGGTATTTTAAACGCATATCAATTTATGAAATATTCAAATTTCAAAGGAACTACTCAAGAAAATACAATGCCAATGTTTTATGGTGATTCAATGCAAAATTCAGCAGGAATTTCAATATTAAAATATTTTAAAAATAAAGGTTATATTACATGTGGAAGTGAAAATTTATGTCATAGAGAATTATTTGCTATTCAAGGATATAAAAATGACTTTACAGAATTTGAATCATTTGATCATGAAAATTATGCTTTATTTTGTGACCCTAATTATTGTGTCCCAAATAATCCTTTTGGCTTTTTCCAAGGTATGTATTCAGTTTATAGAAGATGTTTATATGGTAAAGATACATCTGAATATGTTTTTGAATATGGAAATAAATTTTGGGAAGCTTATAAAAATGAAAGGAAATTTGTAAGATTAAGTTTTATTGATGCACATGAAGGAACAATGGAAGTTATTAAATATTTAGATGATTATTTATTTAAATTTTTAACTTCTTTTGTTGATAATTATTTAAATGATAAAACTGCTATTATTATTGCAAGTGATCATGGTCAAAATATGATTAGTTTACATACTTTTATGAATTCTCAAGATTTTATTTATGAAAGAACTTTGGGTTCATTATTTATTTTACTTCCTGATAATGATAATTATGATCCTTATCCTATTGAACAAAATGAACAAAGATTTGTTACTCCATATGATATTCATGATACTTTAATTGATTTTGCTGGAGGAAATAGTAATGAATATAGTAATAATGGTCAATCTTTGTTAAAAGAAATAAATGGCTTGAATAGAAATTGTTTAAAATATTATAATGATTTTGATGATATTGAATTATATTGTTCTTGTATTAAATATTAAAGATTTTATAAGTTAATCTTCCTATTATTAATAATTAATAAATAAAAGAATATAACTATTATTATTCTTTTATTGAATGAAATATTTTTTCTTTTTTTTTATTCAATAATAAATTTATGGATTAGAAAAAAATAAAATAATTTGAATAAAATATTAATATAATTTATACATTTATAAAATTAATATTTTATTTAAAAATAATTAATCATTAATTGTTTAAGCATAAGTTTAAATTTTAATTAAATATAAAATATTATAATATTAAAAAAACTATAATTTAGGATTATTCTTTCTTCTTTTTTTTTTCCTCTATTTTCCTTTTGATAATATCTTCTAAATTTTTTGTAATTATTTTAGTTTGTATATCAATAACTTTTTTTTTTTTATTATATTTTTTTATACTTTCATTATTAATATCATCAATATTTTTTTCAAATAAAATATTGTCAATTTCAATATTTTTACTAATAATTAAATAAGAAATTTCCATATATTCATTAAAACTAACTTTTTTCCATTGACCATTACATTCAACAGTATCTTTAAATTCAAAAATAACTTCTTTATCTGAATCAATTCCTTTAATTGAATATTTATTATTAAAATCATGACATCTTACATAGAGATATCTAAAAAAAAAATTTTTTCCTAAAGAAAATTCAACTTCATCTAAAGTAATACCATATGCATCTGCTGGTTTAAATTTTTGGGAAATAATATCTTCATTACGGTATAAATTTTCTCCTTTATTTTGTATTAATAATTTCCCTTTTGTATATACTTTAAAATAGTATGAATTTTTAGATGAAATTAATAATTCAGAAGGAAAAAAAAAATCTTTTTCACTGTTTAAAACTTTTAAATTATATGATTCAAAAGTTAAGTAAAGTTTATATAAAAGGTTTGCTGTTAATAATTTTACTTTTTTCCTATCTATTGAATATTTTTTAATTGAATTATTATAATATTCCTTTAATTCTGTAAAATTTTTTATTGAAGGTTCGTACATATTTTTTGAAATAAAAAAACAATTTGGACCATCTATCATTGAGCAAATATTCTTTTTTTTTCCATTTGATAATTGCTTATCATAAATTGATAATATTTCATTATAATAAAAATCATCAAAAAAATGATATGCTTCTTGTCTATAGATACAAATAGAAAAATTTAAGAAATAAAATAAAATGAAAAGAGTAAACATTTATTTTTTAATTAACTAAAATAGAAAATAATTAATAAACAATTAAAAATATAAATAATTTTTTGACTTTTTGTTCAAATAAATATTATGCAATCAATAATATAAAAAAACTAATTTGTAAAATCAAAAATAAAAAAAAAATAATTTATCAAGATAAAAAATTCATATGGAGAAGAAATTGAAGAAGAATCTTAATAATTAATTAAAAGAAATTGTTGAAAATTTTAGAAAATAAAAAACTAAAACATTTAAAAAATATATGTTCATTTTTTTATAAAAGTATGAAAAAGAAAATTTATGTAAACATTTTAATAAAACTTTTTATTATATCCCTTATTTATTTATGTGATTCTTTTTATTTCTTTAATAAATATTTTCTCTTATAATAATTTTATGTTATTTTTTTTAATTTTTTTAATTTGAACAATTCATCATTAAATCTTTGATTATTATTATTAAATTAGAAAAATATCTTAAATATAATGAAAAATAAATTATTATAATAATTTCTATTTAATTTATATTTTTATATCAAAAATATAAATTCATAAAAAAATAAATATAAAGAAATAATTAAAAGTCAATTATATTCAATATAAAATATCTTTATTTTTGAAAAACCAAAATATAAAATTATATTTAAAACTGAATAACTATACAAGAAACATTATCCATAGTCCCTTTATCAATAGAATACTTAATTATCTTATAACAAAAATCTTTAGAATTATTGAAACTAAGACTTAATTTAAATAAATCTTCTTTAGAAATAGCATCCCATACACCATCACTTCCCAAAACAACAAATCTACTAATCCCTTTATGAATTATTTGTTTAGAAATAGTAGGTTTTGCAATAACTCCATTATCTTTAAAATCAAAATCACCAATACATCTAGTTAAACTTAAACTTCCATAAACTTTTCCATTAAAAACTAAACCATTACATTTTTTTATTCTTTCAATTTCCTTTTCATTTTTAGTATTATGTACTTTTGTCATTTTTATTATTTTATCTTTTGTTATATAAAAAGAAGAACTGTCACCAACATTTCCACAATAAATTATATTATTATCAATTAATATTATTGTAGCAGTTGAACCAGTCATTTTAAAGTTATTTGTTTGTTTTAATATTGAATCTATTTCTAAAAAAGAATCTCCAATACTATTTTCTATTTTAAAATTTGATTTTAATATATTTTTTTTTAAAATTTCATGAAAATTCTTTTGTAAATATTCTGATACTTCTTTTCCACCATGTCCATCAAATATTGCAAAAAGTGACATTTTATGATTATCTTTTTCTAAAAAATTTTTGTTAATATAGGAAAAATCTTCCATTTGATTTCTGAATTCTTTATTTTGTTTTTCATATTGAAAAAAATCATTTATTATTTCATTTTCTTGAAATGTATTTAAATTCCTAATTATATTATTTAAATTTTGATTTGATTTTAATATTAATTTCCCATTATGAAGATTATTTTTTATTATATTATTAAAATTATTACTTTGATTTATGTTTGGTAAATGATTTTGGTTATCTAATTGAATATGTTTTTTTCCATTTAAATTAATTATTAATTTTGGAGATTTTTTTGGATTTGCAACAAAAAATTTTGGTTTCCCATTTTTATTTTTATCATCATCTTTAATAAATAAATCATTTCTTAATGTTTGAGATTTTCTAAACTGCTTTTCATTATTTTTAATTTTTAATTTAATTTTAGGAATACGTATCATATCATCATTTTCTGAAGATGCTCTTTTAATATTAATTTGTTTGTTATGAATTTTTTTTTCTTCATTATTCATATCATTTATAATTTTTATATTTTGATTTATTTCATTTTCATTCTTTAAATTTTCTCTCTTTATAAATATTTTTTGATTTTTTTTTACTTGATTTTGTCCTCTTAAAAATAAAGGTTTTATTGTATCTTTTGAAGTTGAAGGTTTATTCTTATTAATATTATTGAAATTATTTTTATTGAAAAAATTTTGAATTTTTGAAGGAAATATTGGTGAAGGATTATTTTTTTTTTTTTCCATTTTGAATTAATATATAACAATTAGTTTTTAAAAAAATTCACTTTTTTATATATTTTTCTGAATAAAATGTTTACATTTTTTATATTCATTATATTTATATTTTACTAATTTTTTAATATGTTTTTATTCAGTTTTAAAATATAAATTTAAATAATATTATATAATTATCAAAATAAATAAAATATAATTTATAACCATAATTTAATAACATCAATACCAGAAGTTATAATTTTTCCATCTTTTGTTCTAATAATTTTATAAATATTAGTATTATGAGCTTTAATAGAGAATATTTCTCTTTTTTTTAAAATATCCCAAATTTTACAAAGACAATCTTTTCCGCAAGATAATAATTGACTTTCATTATATAAAAATAATGACAAAACACCTAATTTATGACCATTTAAACAAAAAATATAATTTTTACTTTTCCAATCCCAAAATTTAATAGTTTTATCGTCTGAACAAGTCGCAATTCTAGAATAATTTATATTAATCATATCATTAATTACATCTTCATGGCCAGAAAAGACAAAACTATCATGTTGTTCTAAAATATCCCATATAAAAATTTTACCATCATAACTAGATGATGCAATTTTATTTTCATTTAATTGAATTATTTTATTAATTTTATCTTCATGTCCAATTAATTCAAAATCCTTTTTTGAAATTTGAATTCTAAAAATTGAAATTAATTTATGATGACCTAAAGCTATTCTCAAATCATTTAATTCTAAACAACAATAAATAGGATATTGAAGATTAATATTTTTTATTAATTTATAATCAATTAAATCCCACATTTTAATTGTACAATCTTCAGAACATGAAAAAAGATTTCCATCTCTTAATTGAATTAAATAATAAATTGTATTTGAATGTCCTTCAAGAATTTTATCTATTTTTTTTAATTGAATATCCCATATAATAATTTTTTTATCTTTTGAACCTGTTACAATTCTACCATCATTTATTTCAATTAAAGAATAAATTGGTCCTGAATGTCCTTTTAAAGTAGAATCTGGTAACAATTCATATTTTTTTTGTTTTTTTATTATTTTATTATTTATATTTTTTAAATTAGAAATTGTGTTTGCATTCATTTTTTGTTTATTTTTATTTTTTGTCTCAGTGAAATCTAGATTAATTTTAAAAAATGAATCATTATGATATTTTGAGACTTGCTCATATAACAAATCAAATTTTTCTGTATTTTCACCTATATAATTTATATTGATTATAAAATTTGAAAATTTTGATAAAAATTTTAACGTGAAAATATTAGGATATTTTATTTTTTCATCTTCAAAATATCTTTTATAAGCAAATGAAATTATATCAAATAATTTTCTAGAATTTTCCATTTTTATTTCCATAAAATTAGTATATTGATTCACTTGTTGATTTAAATTATCAATCATTGAAATATATTCATTTAATTTTTTATTATATTCTTTCATATAACAATTTGTGATTTTATGTGTAATTCCTTGAAATTTTTCTTTAAAATCATCATAATTTTGATATATTCTTTTTTCTTTTATTTTAGTAATAGTAGAAACATATGTTAAAAATGATTTTACTTTATGTTGATAATGTTCTTCATTTAATTCTGTACAAAAAATACAAATTTCTTTTTTACAATCTTTACAATATAATTTAATTTCACCATCTCTATGTTTACTACAAATTCTAGGTTGATCATTTTTTTTATTTGATAAAATATGTTTATCTACAATTTCATTATGAATAGTTAAACAAATATCACATAACCAAGCATTACAATTATTACAATATTTTACACCTTTAGCATTATGTTTTTTACATTTTGAATCATCAATATTATATTCTAAATTTGAAAATAATTGAATTAATATATCTAAGGATATATATATATCACCATTTTTACAAATACAATGAATTTGAAATTCAGATGGAATAGTATTTGGATAATTTTTTAAACCTTTTAATAAAAATAAATGTGAACAGCATACCGAACATAATTTATGACCACAAGAAAATTCTATATAATTATTATTTTTATTTTCTTGTTCAATTTTACATAAAAAACATTTGAATTTATTTATTATTATATTTTCATTATTGATTGCTTGTTTTTCTTCTATATTCATTGATTATTTTTTTTGATTAATTTCAAATAATTAATAAGTTATTTATATTTTTTAATGACAGAGAATTTGAAATTTGGGAGATTTTTTTCAAAAATCAAAATAAATAATATATATCATATATTTTCTTATCTTGATTTATTTGAATTATCTGAATTTTCATTTTTAAGTCATAATTTTTCAAAAATTATTTCAAAAAAATTTAATAAAAAAATATCATTAATAAAAGGAACAATAAAAATATGTAATTCAAAATTAAAAATAAATCTTCCATGTGATTTTACAATATATTTCAGAAATAACTCAAAAAAAGTAAGAAATGAAATAAATGAAATTTTAAAAATAAAATTCCCAGATCAATATTCTCATTTGCCAATAAAGAAATATTTTTTTAATCATTTAGGAAATTTAAATATAACAAAAATAAATTTAAAAAATGATAAAATAGGGAAAAAAAGTATGAAATATTTATCATATTATATAGAAAGTCATCACGAAGTAAACAATTTAATTTTATCCGATAATAAATTAAATGGTCAAATGATAGAACCATTAACAAATATGGAGAAAGTAAATGAAATAGAATTTGAAAATATAAAATTAAATAGATGTGGAGTAGATCATAATACTTTTAAATATCTTTCTTTATTACATATAAAAAAATTAAATTTAAAATCATGTAATATTGGAAATCAATCTTTAAATAATTTATGTAGTATTAATTTACAAGTATTAGATTTGTCAAATAATTCTCTATCAAATGATGCAGTTTATTCAATTTGTACTCAAATAAGAAATTTAATTATATTAAATTTATCAAAAAATAGTTTAACTGATATTTCTATGTTATATTTAGGATTATATATTAAAGAAAAATCTTGTCAATTAAAAATTGTAAATTTAGAAGATAATCTAATTACTATTTCTGGGACTATTGCTTTATTAAGTATTATTAATGAGACTAAAAAACAATTTGATAAAATCAATTTAAATTCTAATGTTATTGATACTTTGCCAAAAAGATTAATTAATTTTAATAATTTATTTATTGATTATTTTTGTATTGGAGGACATAGTTTTACAATTGATGATTTTAATATTTTATTTGATTTTTTAAATATTAATTCAAAAATTACAAAACTAGATTTAAGTCATACTATTTTAGATAATGTTTTAAATCATTTTATTTTTAAAAAATTAACTGAAAATAAATTTATAAATAAAATTAAATTCCAAAATTGTTATCTTGGAAATACTGAAATTAATGATATTTTATTTTCTTATTTTTCAAATGAGGATAATAAAAATAAAATTAATTCAATTAATCTTACAAAAAATTTTTTATCTTATAAAAATATGAACAAAATTATTTTAACAAATACTCTTCAAGAATTAAATCTTGAAGGAAATAATTTACTTTCATGGGAAGAGCAATTAAAAGAATTTTTTGATTCAATTTCAATTAATCAGGTAATTAAAATTATAAATTTAAATAATAATTTTCTTGGAGAATATGGAAAATATTTTCTCCATAAAATAGGAGAACAAAATATAAAATGTTCTATTGAAAAAATATACTTAAATAAAAATCAAATTTCAAATATTAATATTGAAATTACCAATATTTTAGTAAATAATAATAATATTAAGGAAATATATTTAAAATATAATGATATAGGAAATGAAATTAATAATAATTATTTTTTTCATAGTTTAACCATTACTAAACTAAATATATTAAATTTAAAAGAAAATAAAATTAAATTAGATTTTATAAATAAGATCTTACAATATAAAAAAGAAAATCCAAATTTTATAAATAACTTTAAAACACACTTAAATATAACTTCAAAAGATTTAAGAAGAGAATATGAAAATGAAATAAACAAATCCCAATATTTCAATATATTAGATATAAAAAATATAATAGCATTATAAAAATTTTTCCATAATTTAAATGTAATAAAAAAATATCTTTAAAAATTTATATTTTAGTCCTTGGATTATTTTCACATCCCTGTGACAAAAAATGAATTTTCCAAATATCTTCAGGTTCAATATTAACGTGACACAAAGGGCAAATCCTTTCTTTATCTTCATTAACTTCATCACAAACTTTATTATTTTTATGTTCATCAAATTTTTCAATTTCAATTGCTTGTTTACACCTATCACATTTTTTATATTGTTCCTTAAAATCACATTCATATAACAAATGAGAATTACTTTTACAAATTTCAATAATTTGTTTACATTTAGGACACTGCATTAACATTGGACATTCTCTATATTGATGAATAGCTAATAAATCTTCATTAAATTTCTTATCAAACATACCACAAAATTCACAAGTATGTTCATTATCACTTTCATTATTATTATTATTTATTTCTTCTAATTTATCTTCTATTGTTTTTATTTGTGCTGGTCTTAATTCTTTTTGAAAATATTCATGTATTTTATCTCCTTCTTTTTTATATAATGTTATTATTATTTCTAATGCTGCATCTCTTATATTTATTTTATTCATTGCGTAACCTTTTACTGCATATGTGATTAGTTGTTCAAAGCTTTTTGGTTCGTAATTATATTGTTTTATTAAATTGTTTACCATTAAAAATCTTCCGTTGTAATGATTGCGAGATTTCATTAAGTTTTTCTTTATTGGATTTTTTATTATCATATTTATCATTTTTGTACTAGAATTAGTGGCTTTTACATAATCTAATATTAAAATATCAACTTTTTCTTTTAATTTTACATTTGAATCTCCTAAATAATTTAATGATAATTCTATACATTCAAAGAATATTGTTATATTTGATATATTTTTTGGAAATTTATTTACTAAATTATTTAAAATATCAATACAACTAATTATTGGATGGATAAAACTTGTTTGTAATATTTTATAGGATATTTGAGAACATGTTGATATTATATCATTTTTTTCAATTGATTTAAAAAATGAACTATTTGGATATTTTTTTAAATCATCTAATAATAAACTAATTTTTTCTTCCATTAATTTAGAATTTTTACCATAAAGTGGATAAACAATATTTTGAGGTAAGAAATTTAATAATTTTTGAGCTTGACTTTCCTCATCTGGATCTAATTTTACTTCATTAAATTCATCATTATTATTATTATTATTTTTCTCATTTCCATCACCATAATAAGGTGAAAATTGAGAATTAGTTTGTAATTCTTTTTCTACCATTTGACTAAATGTTAAAGGATTAATTGTATTTCCAACTTTTTGTGAATCAACATCAATAATTTCATTATTTTTTTTTGAATTTTCTTTTTGTTTTGGATTATTTAAATTTTGTCTATTATTATTATTATTTATTGGATTATATGATATTTTTGAATCTGTTATTGAACCTCTTTCTTCTAAATTTTTTATTTTTTTTTTATTTTCTTGTATTTTTAAATTATTTTCTTTTGCCTTATCATAATCTTCTATTTCAACAGCTTTTTTTTTTTCATTTTCTAAATTTAAAATTTCATTTTTGAGTTCATTAATTTGATTTTGATTTTCACTTATATAACTACCATATAATTCAATAGAAATTAAACCAACTTGATTATATTTATTAAGTTCATTAATATAATTTTTATCCAAAGAAAATTTAATTTTCTCACAAATACAATCAACTTTAACAGATTTCATTTCTCTTGCTTGATAATTAGATCTTTTATTATCTTTAAAAGAAATAACACCTAATTTAGTTAAACTATAATTATTAGGTTGATTAATAGAAATAGAAACTTTTGTTGGAATTTTAGATTGATGTGATAATATATCAATGAAATTAAGTTTTGAAGGTCTCTCTAATTCAATATATATTTCTTGAGGAAATGTAACATTTGGTGATGATTGCCATCCTCTGCTTGTTGGCTTTGGGTTTATTAAAGATAAAATTGAATTATGCTCTGATTCAGCTATTTATTTAAATTAATTACTTTTATATATTTTTATTTACATGTAACATATATTATCCTATATTTTAATTTTTCACCTTTGTTTTTATTCATTAAAATTAAATATTTTTATTGTTTTTAAATATTATTCTTTTAAATATTAATTTTTATATTTTTAATTTATATTTTTATTTTTTTTAAATAATTTTTTGAATTTTTTATAAATAATAACTGACAAAATGTCATCAAATGTTTTTCAATTAGCAGATAATAATTTAGTAAATGAAGCAGATGATTATATTAAAAAAAATAGATTGGTTGAATTATTTGAAGATTTAGCAACTGCAGTAGCATATCGTCAACCAGAAAATTTAAAAGAATTTTTAATAGAAAGATTAGAAAATCAAAAAGAACAAGGATTAAGAGGAGGAATTTTTACTGAAGAAGAAGCAAGAAATGTCTTTAAATTATTTGATTTGAAACAAGAAAAAAAAATAAGTAAAGAAAGATGTATTAAAGGACTTCAAACTATGGCAAATTCATCTTTCCAATATGAAATTCCTGAAGCTTCTGAAGAGATTCCACTTGAAGTTGATGAAGAAAAATTTGTTGAATTATGTCAAAAATTTTTAGGATTTGCTAGTAAAGAAATGTAAAATTTTTTAATAAATTTTTATTATTATGAAAAAAAAGTTATTATTTTTTAATTTGATTTTTTTTAATTTAAAAAAACAAATTTAAAATAAAGTATTTTTTAGATAATTAATATTACTTTTTTTTAAAAATTTAAAAAAATATTAAAAATAAAAAATGGGAAGAATTACACAAGAATTACTTCGAAAGAGAGCAGAACACAATGAAGGAATTTTATCAACGATGGAAGAAATATCCCTTCATCAATTAAGTATAGAAAAAATAGAAAATTTAGAATATTACTGTCGTCACTTAAAAATATTATATCTCCAAGATAATATAATAGAAAAATTAGAAAATTTAGATAAATTAAAAGAATTAGAATATTTAAACATGGCTGTAAATAGTATAAGTGTAATAGAAGGATTAGAAAATTGTGAAAGTTTAAATAAATTAGATATGACAATGAATTTTGTAGATATTGAAAATTTAAAAGATAGTGTTGATTGTTTATCAAAAGTACATTCATTAAGAGAAATTTATTTAACTGGAAATCCATGTGAAAAATTTAAATATTGTAAAGAATATGTTATTGCAAGATGTCCTCAAATAACATTATATAATGGAAATGAAATAATGAAATCAGAAAGAATAAAAGCATCTCAAATGTTACCAATGATAGAAAAAGAATTAGAAAAATCAAGTAGAGAACATATAATATTTAAACAAAATGACCCAAATGAAAAAAACCCTAATCACTATAGTGTAGAATACAGAAGGAAATTATATAAAGATTTAGAAAGAGATAAAGAGAATAGAGAAAAAGAGAAAGCAGAAGAGCAAAAAAAAGGGTCATTATGGGAAGACTCAAAAAAAGAAGAAATACCATCTGTATATAAACCAAATGGAGAAATAAGAATAGTAAATAAAGGAAATTATGAATTCCATTGTGAAGAAGATATTATAAAAACAGCTCAAATGACTTTTACAATTAAAATACCAAAATTTATGGATACAAATAAAATAAAAGTTGATTTACAACCTCAATATATTAGATTAGATATTAATGGAAAAATTACTCAATGGAAATTTGAACATGAAATTATTGTTGAAAAAGCAATATAAAAAAATAAAAAATTAGGATTATTTCATCAATCACAAAAAATTAAATCTAACAATTCTTTGAATAATAATGAAAAAATAAAAAAAAACAATGAAAACATTCCAGAAATTCAAAGAAAAAAAAAAGAAAATGATGATTTTTTTAAAAAATTCATTGGAGAAAAAAAAGTATGGTTAGATCGTCTTTTAGAAGAACCATTTCGTGATTTAGCATATGAAAAAGGATTTAAATATTTTTACGAAGCTAAAACAATAAAATTATTAATGGAAGGAATTTTATTAGAAAAAGTACAAGATAGAATTGAGAAAGAATTAACAGAAAAAGGAGAAATTTATGGTTGGGATATAATGAATGAAGCAAAAATTTTAGAAGAGAGAAAAAAAGAAGAATTAGAATTAAATATTGAATTATTAAAAGTTTCTGATCCACATGAAGCTTTAAATAAAGAAAATGAAACAAAAAATAAATGGGAAAGTGAAGATGAACAAAATAAAAAAAAAAAAGAAGAAATTACACTTTTATGGAAACAACTCTGGGGTGAATTATGGTTACCTAAAGTTCCAATTAATAATGATGAAAATATTAAAAATCAAAGAGATTTAATGAAAAAAATTACAATGGAAGTTACATTTGAAATGTATCAAAAAGTATTATTTGATGTTTGGAAATTTAAAAATATTATTAATAATGCTGAAGAATATGTTATTATGGATAAAGTTAGAAAATATTTTCCTGATGATCCATCAAATCCAAATAAAGATGAAGCAATTTTAAATAAAATGATGAATATGATTGAAGAAATTAAATCTGAAGAAGAAATTATTTATTGTGATTTAAAACCTGCTAAAGAAACTTTAAATAAATATCGTCAAGAAACTTCTAAAGAAAATGCTTCTATTGAAAGATTAGAAAATTTAATTAATAAAATTGAAGATTTACATTCTAGATTAAATGAAGATTCTACTTTATTAATTAAAAGTGAAATTGAAGAAATTAATTCTTTAATTAAAGAAATACCAGATGATAAAGAAAAAAAATTATTTAAAGATAATTTATTAGATGAATCAAGATTATATGATATTTTTTTACCTTTGACTAATTTATTAATGGTTGTTTCTTATATTTCAATTGGGAATAAAAGAACTAGAAATTATCAAAATAAATTAGATAAAATTAATGAAGAAAATGATTCTATGAAATTAAATATTAAAGAAATGGAAGGAAAATTAAAAATGTTAAAAGATGTTAAAGATAAAAATCAAAGTGATTTTCAAATTTCTACTACTGTTGGAGGACAAAGAAATGATGAAATTAATGAAGAAGAAATTGAACAATGTAAAAAAGCAAAAAGTGAATTAAATAATTATTTTAATTATATTCAATCTAATAAAGATATGATTAAAAATAATCAGATTAATTATTCAGAAAGTATTAAAAAGTTTCTTGTTGATGATATTTAAATTTTAAGGTTTTTTTTTGGTGATTATAATTTTTTTTAAAAATGATTTTTGTTTTATTTAAGTTTTTATTTACTGAATTGAATTCAAAATTTTTTTTTATTTTTTTATATTTTTCCCATTTCTAATTATTTATATATTTTTATATCTTTACTGTCAATAAAAAAAAATATTGACTTCAAGATAAAAAAACTATTGGAGACAACATATTAAAAAGAATATTAAAAAAATAATAAAATGATAATTAACAACATTTATTACATTTTTTATTTTTTTGTTCAGGCTGAGTATTCAAAATTAAATTATTTGTTGAATTATGCATATTAAAAATATCATTATTTTCAATAAATGATATTCCTAATAATTTTTGAGAAATTTGAATAAATAAATTATTAATATCATTATTATTTCTTGCAGAAGTTTCAACAATATTAATATATGGTTCATCTTTAAAAAAACTACAAATTGTTTCTTTTTGAAAAAATTTATCTTTAATATCATTTTTATTTATAATAACAAAAATTGGAATATTTTCACTTTCATTATTAATATTATTATTATTTTTCTTGTTTATAAATTCACTTATAAAATCTAAATAATTTGGAATATTTCTACATGACTCAAGTGAATCATATGAACATACAATTAAAAAAGAATTCGCATTTTGATATATATTTAAAGGTAAATATTTTTTTTCAATTTC
Source organism: Isotricha sp. YL-2021a (assembly GCA_023806865.1). Classification (NCBI taxonomy): domain Eukaryota; phylum Ciliophora; class Litostomatea; order Vestibuliferida; family Isotrichidae; genus Isotricha; species Isotricha sp. YL-2021a. The sequence continues at coordinate 11,170 of JAJJLH010002322.1, read as the reverse complement.
TTCACCATTTGTATCCCATAAATAAAAATTAATTGTATTATCTCCAATTATTAAATTTTTAGTATAAAAATCAACTCCAATTGTAGAAATATAATTAGTTAAGAATTTCTGTTTAGCAAATTGATTTAAAATCGTAGTTTTACCAACTTCATTATCACCTAAAATAATAACAATTTTCCCATTTTTCTTTTTATTCATTTTATTTATTTAAAATTAAAAAAAACCAAAAAAAAAAAATATTTAAATTTTATATTATTAATATACAATTATATTTTAACTCAAAACTTTAAAAAAAAAGTTATACAAAAAAAAATTCAAACCATTCTAATTTGATATTCTCCATTTTTCGTAATATATTTAACATACTGAAAAGCTTGATATCCACTTTTTTCTACAATTTTCAAATTCCTAACTTGAATCCCTGAAAAAGTAAAAGAAGGAATATCAAATTTTAATTCAATTAGTTTTTTTTCAAATGTTTATCATTATTTTCATTTCTAATAGTAGGAATATTAAATTGTAATTTTAAATAAATTTCAGTTTATACAGGAAAATATTTAATAGTACAACTTCCTTATCAGGGAAATAAGAAACAATCCCTTTTGCAGTTTTAAAAATAGGATTTTTTAAATCATTAGGAACAGGAATAGCAATTTCAACATTATAAACAATTGATTTATTTCTATAATTGCTTTTATATACAATACCAGGAGCTCTTGAAACTTGATTATTATATGCATCAGAATTTATATTTTTAATATTTTTCAATTTATTACTTTCAATTTTAATAAATTCTTTCAATAATTTCGTATCTGTTGTTTGAGGATAACCATGATCAATAATTTCATCTAATAATTCATAAATTAATACAAAAATATCTCTATTGATTCGTCTTCTATTTGACCAAAATAACTAATTAAAATTTTTACTATTTTATGTAAGAGACAAATGATCATTGTTAAATTTTGATTTCTTTTTGATATACCACTATATAAATGTTTCAATGCTTTATCTAAACATAATTTAAGTCGTTTACTATGAATATTGGTTTGCATATTATCACTAATGTCTTAGGTTATTTCACCACTGTAGTTATGGAAGATCATTGGTTTTGCTTTTTTGTCAAGGAAATATATTGCAGAAAATCCTGACATTTTTTAAATGAAAAATAATATTTTTTTATTTTTTTATTTTATTTATATATTTTTCTTTTTATCTACTAAATTATTATTATTATTTGTTTTATTTTTAAATAAAATTTATAATAATTTTTGATTGAATATAAATCAATAATTCTTTAAAAATAAAATACTTTTATTTCAATTATTTATAATAAATTATATTAAAATATTTAACTAATGATAAAAAATTTATATATCTAATTTATATTCATATTTAAACTTAATGTATAATAATTATATTATCTATTATTCTATATAAATCAACATTTTACAATAAAATAAAAAAATAATATAAACATCTTCCACACAAAATAAGATAATTCTTAAAATGAAAAAATTTATCCTATTTCAAAACATATATGTTAACAAAATCTAAAAATCCAATTAATAACAAATTTATAAATAAAATAATATTGTTCCCAACAACTAACCATTCCACTTCTTTGTTCTCTTAATTTCCTAACAATATTAAAAACAGAAAAAAAAGGTTTAACATCATTATCAACATTAAATCTATTAAAAAAGGAAATGCATTTAATTAAATTAAAAATTGCAATTAAAGTACCAGTCCTTCCAGTACCAGCAGAACAATGAATTAAAACTGGATTTTTTTCAAAAATTTTTTTACTTTCTGCAATACATTCAATAATATATTTAACTGTTTCAAAACCAAAATTTTCATCTGGAAAAGAATAATCAGGCCAATTTAACATTTGAATATGAATAAAATTTTTAATTTGATTATTATAATTAATTTGTATTTCTCTTTTAATAATATAATTACATAATAATTTTTCTTCATTTACAATTTTAATAAATAAATTTTCTTCAATTTCTTCTTCAATATTTAAATTTTTTGGTAAATAATATTCACATTTTTTTCTTCCTTCTTCTTCAAATGAACATAACATAATTAATAATTTTATATCATTAAAAAAAATCATTTTGTAAAATTTACTTATTGTATTTTTTACTGGAGCCTGTGCAGCAATAAAACATTTTTCATCATTTATAAAAGGACCATTTATAAAACTTGCATTAATATACCAATCATTTTGATTTTGTTTTTGGTAATTTATATTATTTTGATAGGGAACATAATTAAAATTAAAAGGTAAAATATCAGAATAACGATTATTATTTCTTTTTAAGTTTTTTAAAATTTCTATTTGTTGATTTTTGTGATTTTCTGTTTCTGTTATTAATTTTATTAATTTAAATTCAGTTTTTAAATTCCTATTATTTAGTAAATTTTCATAGGATAAATTTTCTTTATTTATAAAAATACTTTTTGATATTTTTAATAATTCTGGATATGATAATAAATATTTATATGATATGTCATTTATATAATTTTCTCCTTCCATGTAATTTAAAAGTCCATTTAGGAAATTGTTGTTTTTTGATAATAAAATATTTCTTTCATTTTCATTTATTATTTCCTTTGTTGATAATGTATTTAAGAATGAATTATAATTTTTTATTTCATTTTCAATTTCTATTTCTTTTTGTCTTTCTTCATTTATTTCTTCTATTTCATCAATTGAAATTGTTAAGTTTTTAAAATTTTTTAAATGAGTTGTTGACATTAATTTTTTTTATTTGTTATTTTTTATTTTTTACTCCTTTTTTATATAACAAATATTTTTAATAAATGAATTCATTAAAGTTTATAATAAAAGAAAAAAATTCATTTATATTAGATTAAAATTACATTTATTTCTGAATATATTTGATTAAGTTAATATTCTAAAGAAGAGATTTTTTTAAATTAAAAAAAAGGTTTTAACAGTTACATAAATAATATATTAAGTTTTATTTTATTTAATCTTAAAAATTAAAATAATATCAAAATTTAAAAGTTAAAATTTAAATTATTATTTTAAATAACTTTTTTTATATATTTAATATTAAAATAGAAAAAACTATAAATAAAATTATATATTATGAGAAAAAAAATTAAAAATTTAATTCAAATATTTTTTTCAAAATTATTTATTTGTATTAATAAATTTATTAATATAACTCTTATTTTTTAATCTTTCATTAACATTTTGATTATTATTATTATTATTACTATTATTATTATTATTATTATTATTATTATTATTTCCTTTTTGAATATTTATATCTTTAATGGTATTTTGACCTGAAACATTTTTATTTAAATTATAATTTTCAGGAGAAGAAATTTTTTCTTCATCTTCAATATTACAATTATCATTCATATATTTATAAACTTTAAATAATTCATTTTTAATATTAGAATCATTTGTATTTCTAATTATATTTTCTAAATTTTGCATAATATTAGAAATTACAATATTATTACTTTCTTTTTTATTATTTTTAACTTCTTCAATTTCTTCTTTTAAATTAGAAATATTATTATTTAAATCATTAATTTCATTTTTATATTTTTCTTTTTCTTTTTGTAATTCATTTATTTTATTATATAAATCTTTTGCAGTTTCCATTTGTTGTAAAAGTTTATTCAAATCAACTTTTCCATCATTATTAACAGTATTCATTAATTTCATAATCATAACATCATTATAATTAATTTTATTTTCCTGTTGAGTAATAATTTCTCTTAATTGATTAATTGTTTCATCATCATTATTTTTTTTATTATTAAAATTAACTTTATTCAAATTTTCAGGAAGAGGAATTTTATTTTTAATCAACAAAGCTTCCAATTGATTAATTCTCTTATAATAATTACTCAAAACATCATCTTGATTATCAAACAAAAGAATTTGTTCTTCTAAATTAGCAATTAACTCATCTCTTTCATTAATTTTATTACTTAAAGCAATCATAATATCTTTTTGTTTATATAAAATATTTTTATATTGTTCACTTTCATGAATATCTTCAAACATTTTTTCTTTTTCTTTTTCAATTTCCTGAATTTTATTTTCATAAATTTGAACTTGATTTTTCAAAGCTGATTTAAATTGAGGTGTTTCTTCAATTTTTGTTCCTCCAATAATCATTTGAGAATTCATCATTTGAATTTTTTTTTCTAAATTTAATTTTTCTTCTCTTTCTAATAAATATTGTCTACTTGCTTTTTCCAATTCTCGAATAGCATCATTTTTATCTTGTAAAGCTTGTTCTTTTTCTTCTTGTAATTGCATAACTAATTCATTTGATTGTAACATTTTATTTTTTTGTTCTAATTCATTTCTTAAATTCCTTAATTCACTTTCATATTGTCTAATCAAAGCTCTATTATTAAGATCTTCATTTATAACTGGTCGATTTTTAATTTTTTTTGCTCTTTGTGCAAAATGTAATGTTGATAAACTTTCAGAGAAACTTTCATGTGCTGGACTTATCATAGCTAACATTGTAGTCTTACAATTTCCTCCTAATGAATCTTCTAATAATCTAGTTAATTTTGAATCTCTATAAGGAACATGATGTATTTTTCCTTTTTGTTCTGTTAAAGCATTAATTACATTTCCTAGACATGATAGTGATTTATTTATTTTTTTAGATTCTTCTAATTGTTGTCCTGTTGCTCCTGTTACTCTTATACGTTCACTTCCTGCTAAATCTACTAAGTTTAATTTACCTACTTTTATTTGAGTATGAGTTTGTCCTTTTATATTCTCTGTTGTCATTTGTTCTACTGTTATAACAAATACAGCATGTGAACGTGAGGATACATCATTCATTAATGTTGCTGCTGTTGTACGATATGAAGCACCTCTTTTTAATAAAGCATATAAATCAACTGGTGTTCTAACAGCCCATTCACTTAATGAATCAACATAAATTCCTTTTTTTTTATCTTCTCTAATTTGTAAATTTTTCTTTTCTGGTTTTAACAAATCAGAAATAGATTCATTATAAATTTGTAAATAACTAGCTCTAATAATAAACTTAGTATTATTTTTACTAGTAACTTCAATAAAATTAAAAATATCTTCAATAGTCCTTTGAATAATACCTCTTTGTTCATTTTGTGCATTATAAGTAAAACCTTCCATTGTATAAGTTTTCCCAGTACCAGTTTGACCATAACAAAAAATTGTAGAATTATAACCTTCTAAAACAGAATTTACAGCTTGCTTTGCTGTAATATTATAAACATCAATTTGAGATGAATCCATATCAAAAATTGAATCAAAGGTAAAACGATGTAATTGGAATAATTGTGGTTTTTCTACCCATTCACGTTGACGAGCTAATTCATCTAGTTCAGCTCCTAAATATTCTGCTAAGGATATAGATTTGTGATCTGAGGATACTATTGCTATTGAACGAAATGGAATATTAGGCTCTGTTTCACGAGGGAGAGGAGGACGGATACGGATTGCTACTCGGAGGTTATCGAATTGGGGGTTTTTCATTTTTTTTTTATTTTTTTGTTAATATTTTATTTTTTTAATTTTTTTTTTTAGTTAAATTTTAATTTTTGGTGTTTGAAAAAATGTTTATTTTTTTTATTTTGAATTAGAATAATAATTTTTTATTTAAATTATATTTTTTTATATTATTTCAATTGTAAATCAGATTCAGTATTATATTCATTTTCACTATTTATACCATCATTATCTTTTTTATAATCTAAATAATCTTCTTTTTGATTTGATTTTTTTATAAATTTAGATTTTAAATCTTCTTTTTCATTTTCTTCAAAATCCGATGAACTTTTTCTTGTTATATTTTCATTTTTTCTTTTTGTTTTTTTTCCAATATATAATTCATCAATATCTTCAATATTTTTTTCATTTGATATTTTCCTTTTTGTTAATCCATATTCAAGAGAATAAATAATAATTTCTTCATTATCATTTAAAAATTCATTTATATGAAAATCAGGAAGTAAAATTGCATTATTTGATTTTTTTTCAACTCTACCAATTTTATAAGGAGTTAATTTTAATTTTTTGACTGTTTTTTCTATAAAATTTATAAGAATTTCTATTTTTTCAAAAGGATAAAATGATATTGCAACATTTATATCATATGGTTTTATTAATGCATATAAATGAATTTTTTGTAAATTTTCTCTTTTCATTCCCAATTAAATAAAATTATTCTAAAATATATTTATATTAATACATAAATTAATTATTAAAAAATATATATAAATGATAATTTATAAATAAAACAATTAATATTTTTATTTAATAATTTTTAATTCATTATTTTATTTGATGAATTAATTTTTCTGTAATAATGTATTTAATATTAATATTCTATATTTTAATTAAATAATTATATAATTTAAATTTCTAGTATATTTTAAAAAATTTAGATATAATTTATTTTTTTTATGATTTTTATTAAAAATATTTTTTACTAGTATTTTTATTTTATTTATATTTTATTCGATAAAATATTAACTATATTTTAAAATATAGTTTATATAGAAAAGAAATCCTCATTATTCAAAATTTATATTAATGGGTAATTTTAATGATAGTTCAAAATATAATTACGATATTTCAATATATAATCAAGACAAATTTATAGAAGGCAATTTAAATGTATATATTTGTGGTGATATAAATAATAATCAAAATTATCAAATTCTTGAAAATATTTTTATTACCGAAAATGCATCCAACAATGGATATATTAAGTTAATAAATCAATATGAAAACTTTTATAGCAATAGAAGATATTTATATGAATATAGACAGTTAGAACATAAAATTAGAACAATTGATGAAAAGGAAGAAAAAACAATATATAATGCTTTTTTATTTATAAATAATGATGTTGATGAGGAATTCTTACGTGTTTTATTTTATCATTTTTATGAAATAGATAATCATAATAAAAGGAATAATGTTATTATTAATTTTGGATCTATCAATATTTTTCAAAATATAATGAATCAATTTCAACATTATTCTAGAGAATCAATTCCTATAATTATTCATGTTAATGATAATATTCAAAATTATGATGAAAAATTAAAATATATCAATTATATTCCTGGTTTAGATTCAATATACAATAATTTAAGGAATAATAATCCAAATTTACCTCGGGGTAATGTGAATCAAGTAACATTGGGTAATATATTAAAAAATTATCTAAATTTGAAATTATATAGAATATGTGCATATTATAATGAAATGGGATATAATTTAAATATGATAAATCCTTTAAATGAAACAAATGCAAGAATTAAATTTCATTTAACAATTGCATTATGTGGATATTCAGGATGTGGTAAAAGTACATTTCTAAATTTAATATTTAAAGAATTAGTATCTAAATCAGTTTCTAGTGCAACAGACGTAACTCAAAAATGTGCTGAATATTATTTACCTATTCAAAATATAAATAATAATAATAATAATATTGGACAAATAAGATTTTTAGATTTTCCTGGAATAACACAGAATGATAATTATCAAAATATAGTTAAACCAACAATAATCAAGAAATTGAAAGAGTATAAAAAAAATTTAGAACAAATTGATGTTGCATTATTTTTTATTCCTAATAGAATAGGAAGAGAATTTACTTCATCTGGAATAGATTTAGTTAATTTATTACATGAAAAAAATATTAAAATAATTTTTATTATTAATGGAAATTTAGATGATTTTTTATTTAGAGAAAAAGGAAGAAGAATAAAAAATGTAATTAATAATAATAATATATTAAATAATAATTTAAGTAATTTATTATCTTCAAATTTTTATCAATATCATGAACGTGAAAGTAGGAAAGGGATACAACAAATTTTTGAAAAAATAATTGAAATAATTCAAATAAATATCCCTGATTATAATGTCAATAATATTAATGTAGATAATTATAATCAACAATTACAATTATTAAGAGAAAATTGCCGTGTTTTTGAGTTATTTGAAAATATGTCAGTAGTTCGAAAAAAAGCAAAAATACTTGCAATATGTTTAGTTAGTGTTTATTCACTTTTAGCATGTGGTTCTTCAGCATTATCATTAGTAGTCCCAATAGTAGATACATTTTTGGGAATAGGATATCAAGTAGCAATGGTATTTAATATATTTTATGTTTATGAAATAAACCCAAATGATTATAATATAGCTAATATTATTCTATCAGGAGGAAATGATATTCATAATAATAATGACAATAATCAAGGAAATAGGGATGAACATAATAATAATGATAATAATCAAGGAAATATGGATGAACATAATAATAATGATAATAATCAAGGAAATAGGGATGAAGTAATAAATGGAAATATAAGAGAAGTTATAGGAGACGCTGCAAAAACTGGTATCTTTTTCGCAAAAAATAAAATTGAAGAAAAAGGAATAGAAGAATTAGGAAAAAAAATACTAGAAAAACAAATTGAAAAAACAATAATAAATGAGGTTGAAATAGCTGCTGTAAAAGTAACAGGAAAAAGCATTGAAGGAATGATAGTGAAAGGAAGTGAAGTTATAGTTGAAAAGTCTGTTGAACAAATAGCATTTCAATCAGGAAAGGAATTATCAAAAGAATTAGCAAAAAAAGGAATAGAAGAAGGAGTAAAAAAAGTAACTACAGAAATTACAAAAGAAGGAGTAATAATTGCAACTAAAGAAGGAGTAAAAAAAGTAACTACAGAAATTACAAAAGAAGGAGTAATAATTGCAACTAAAGAAGGAGTAAAAAAAGTAACTACAGAAATTACAAAAGAAGGAGTAATAATTGCAACTAAAGAAGGAATCGAAGAAGTGATGATTCAAGGTACGAAACAAACTATTACTCAAGTAACAGAACAAATTGCAATTAAAGAAGGAGGAAAGAAAGGATGGATTTATTTAGGTAAATCAATTCCTTTTATTGGAGCAGGAATTAATGCTTTTATGAATACTTTTTCTTGTGCTAAATTAGGATATAAGTTAGTTAATTATTGTGATGATGATTTTGAAAATAATAAAGAAAGAAAAGTTAGAATGTTAAGAGGAAGAGTATTGGCTTTGGAAAATATTATTGAGCAAATTAGAATAATTATTCTAAATAATTAGCTTTTTTAAATTAAATATTATTTAAAATTTATAATTTATTATTATTTAATTTATTTTTTTTGTTTTTTGAGAAGAATAAAATCAATAATTAGATTTTTTTCTTTTTTTATAATATTTTTTAAAAATTCATATTTTTTTTTCAATTTTATTTGAAAAAATTTAAAAGTAAAATGTTGAATTTAAAAATTTTAAATTTAAAAAAATTCAAAATAATAATAAAAAATAAATAATCCCCATTTGAAAACACTATAAATATTAAAAAAAAATAAATTTAAAAAAGAAATAAAAATCAAATTCAAAAAAGAAAAAAATGATAAAAGAGAAATGTCCAATTCATATATGGAAACCAACATTATTAATATGTTCATGTAAGCAACAATTATGTTTAAGATGCCTAAAAGAACATTCTCATGAAAATATGATGTTTATGTCAATAAAAGATTTTTATGAAAGTTTTTATCAAGAATTATTTGAACTAAAAAATTTCATAATGCAATTTCTACCAGAAATTAATAAAGAAGAAATAGTAAAAAATATTGAACAAGTAAGAGGTTTAGAAAAAGTAATTTTATTCAGTGATCAATTTATAAACAATAAAGAAAAAGTATATTTATTAACCCCAAATCAAATATTTTATTTTAAAGAAAAGAAATTATTAAATAAAATTCGAGAACATATATCAATAATTCTAACTGAAATAGTTGAAAAAAAGCAAAATAAAATAAAAAAAATATTAAAAGAACAAAAATAAAAAATAAAATTTAAAATAAAATTTTTTTTTAAATTAAAAAAGGTCAGCTAAACCAAGTTCATCAGAATCATCCTTTTTTTCATTCATTCCTCTCATTCCTCTCATTCCTCTTATTCCTCTCATTCCTCTCATTCCTCTTATTCCTCTATTCCCTCTTATTCCTCTTATTCCTCTTATTCCTCTCATTCCTCTTATTATTCTTCTTCCTCTAATTCCATTAATTCTTCTAATTCTACCTCCATTTATAATTCTTCTTCTATTTATTCCTCTTCTTGTTCTTACTCCTTTTCTTGAAGTTTTGATTGATTTATATATTTTTTTTAAATTTAATCTTTCATTTTCATTTAATGGATTTTGTATTCCATATTTATTTTTATTATATATTGGAGATAAGGAAAGTGTTATGTTAAATAATGGAGTGTAATAATATAATGATTTATTAATTGAGGATATTGAGTTACTTTGATGAAGACCTGGAATTAATATTTTTAAATCTTCTGCTATGTTTATTAAATTTTCTATTGCATTTCCTGAAGCTTCCATTTTTACTTCCTGGCCTTTTAATTTTATACATTTCTTACAATAGGATAAAACTTTTCCATATGATGAATTTTTTTTTATTTTTATTGTGTTTGGGAGGTTTGACATATTATTTTATGTTTTTTTTATATCTAATAAAATATTATGGGATTAATAAATTTTTTTTTGGCTTTTATTTTTTTTATTAAATTTTTAAATTTCATTTTTTTTTTCAAAAAATGAATTTTTTATTTATTGAATAAAAAGGAAAATAATGATAAAAATTTTTAAAAATAAGAAATTAATTTATAGATTAATAAAAAATAATAATAAAGTAAAAATGCTAATAAAATCATAAAATTTAATCATAATTTATAATTAAAAAATAAAAACTTACATATTCATATGAAATTATGATTCCTTTTAATAGAATAATAAATTATTTTATTTTAATTTTAATTAAGGACCTTTAAAAATTAAATTTACAATTAAACTAATAATTGGATGAAATGAATGGCAAAGAATAAAATTCTAAATAGATTAATTTATCAATCATCAAGAAAAAATTGAAATAAAAATGCAGTTATAAAATTATTAAATAATGAATTTGATATTTTTTTATAATTTGTTGTAAATTTATTTATTAATTTTTTATTTTAAATTTATTGGAATTATTTTTGTATATATATATCTTGAATAAATGAAGGATTTCCTCTTGAATAAAATTTTAAAAA
>JAJJLH010002321.1:0-26990 GCA_023806865.1 Isotricha sp. YL-2021a | reverse complement strand
TGATATGAAAATTACTTCTATTAATAGTTTTACTATTAATAGTTTTAATAAAAATAATAATTCAATGATTAATGTTATTAGAAATCTTCAAAATGATATTTTAAATTTAAAAAATAATAATTTAAAATATATTTTCTCCTACTAAAACTTTATTTTTTGTATAAATCTAAATTAATAAATTTAGATAATAAATATTGAGAAGAAAACAAAATTAAATTCAAGTATAAACTGAATTAAAATCACTAAATAAAAATACATCATCTAAAAAACAAATAGTTTTATTATCTATTTAAAAATAAAAAAATAAAAACATCAAACATTTTTAAAATTTATTTTACATTTAAAAAACATCTATTTCTTGAATTTAATATTAATTCCATCAATTTGACTATTTGAAAGATCAAATGAAATTTGACTTAAGAAAAGAGAAATCTATTATTTTTGTTTTTTGAGAATATAATTATTGAATTTTTATTTATTTATTTAAATAAAAAAGATAAATAAATAAAATAAAAATTTAAAAATAAAATAAATTCTATTGATTTATTTATTTTTTAATTACATATTTTTTTGTCAGAAAAATTTAACATCCTTCCCACAAACATGACAAAATTTCCAAGCGATTGTTCCTATATGTCCACAATGACTACCACATTTAATACAATGATAAATATTATTACTCCCCCCTAAAAGTTGAATATGACAATTAGTGGGACATCCACAACAAGTTGAAGGAAAAGGAACAACTCTTCCAACCGCTTGAGCAGTGTGAATCACTCCTTCAGAAATTCCTCCAGTTGCAACACAAAGAACTGCTCTCATTGGATTTATATCAGGCCCCATTATTTTAACTTTAAATTAAATTACTTTACTTATATATATAATTTTTTCCTATAATTTTAAATTTTTAATTGACTATTTTTTTAATTTTTTTTTGTTTTAAAAAAATGTGACTTAAAAATATTTTAAATATAAGAAATGGATTTTAAAAAAAAATATCATTTTTGAAACATGATTTTACTTTAAGTAAAGTTCTTAAAGGTGTTTTTGTGATTTATTTTATAATATGATGTTTGTAAAAATTATTTTTTTTCATTACTTCAAGATTTTAAAAAAATTAAAAAAAATAATTGTTTAAATTAATTAATTTTTCATTAAATTCAGACATTCCATCTTATATTAATCAATTTTATTTTGTTTTTTTTTATTTATCTTTCTAAATCAATAAAAATCAAATATCTGTTATAAAATGTAATTATCTAAAAATTGTTATTTTAATTTTACAAAAAAATTTAAAAAACAATAATAATATCTTATTATTAAATATTTCATATTAAAAAAAAACATTTATATTAAATTGAAACTAATTCAAATCTTGGAAAAAAATTTAATATCAATGAAATCTTTGATGATTTCTATCTAATGATGAAAGTTTATCTGATAAAGTCTCTTGTTTTTAAATATTTTTTAATTAAAAAACGAGTAAAAATTAAAATACTTTTCGGGTTGTGTAATCAATTTTTTAAATAATTATATTAAAAGAATATTCAATCATGTAAAAAATGTTTTTATTAAATCAAATTACAATGTTAAGAAAAATGTGATATTAAATAAATTTCATCATTTATGAACTTATCAATTGAAGAAAGTTATCATTGAATAAATATTTCATTTAAAATCTAATTATAGAAGTATATTTAAAAGAAAATTTATCAAAAAAAAATATCAAAAATTTTTATTTAAATATAAATAATAATTTAAAACATTATAATTTAAGTGATTCTACAAAAAAATGTTTTTTTATTAAAAGAATTTGATTTGAAAAAGAATATAAACAAAAATTTTATTATATTGGGATGAATTTACTATATAATTTCATTTATAAAAAAAAAAAAAAAGATAAATAATTAATTATGAAATTACTTCTTTTACTTTAAATGAAAAATGGTATGTTTTTATTTTTTCAAATAATATTAGTTTAAAAAATGATAATTCTAATTGAAATCAAATAATCTTAAACTATCATTAATAAATTATATATTTTAATTATAAATTTATGCAAGTAAATTTTATAAAAATTAAATTCAAAAAAAAAAAATAATTTCCAATAAAAAATATATGGAAAATATAAATGTATTCTTAAGATTAAAACCATCAAATATAGAAGATAAAATTTTCTATCTTCCAGAATCAACAAACCCATTTTCTCAAGATCAAATATTTAACAAAAAAACAAATGAATATTATTCATTTGGTAAAAAAATAATTTTATAATAAAAATTTAATATTATTTTTTAACCCCTTTTTAGACAAAATAATTCCATCAACTTTTTCAAATAAAGATTTATTTGAAACTTTATTTCAACCTCAAATAAATAAAATTTTTGATGGAATAAATATAACAATATTTGCATATGGTCAAACTTCAACAGGAAAAACATATACAATGAAAGGTGAAATACCAAATAATGAAGGAATAATACCTTTATTAATAAAAGAAATTTTCAATTATATAGAATCAAATAATAAAATTATAAATACAAAAATAAAAGTTTCATATATTGAAATATATAATGAATGTATTAATGATTTATTAGATTCAAATAAAAAAAATTTAGATATTAGAGAAAATAATTCAAGAGATATTTTTGTAAATAATTTAACGGAAATTTCAGTAAGTAATTATTTTGAAATAATGAATTTATTAATAAAAGGAGAAGAAAATAGAATAATAGCAGAAACAAAATTAAATGAAAAATCAAGTCGTTCACATACATTATTTAGATTAACAATAGAAACAAATAAATTATTTAACGGAAAAGAAATTACATTATTATCAAAAGTAAATTTAATTGATTTAGCAGGAAGTGAAAATGCAAATAAAACACAATGTGTAGGTTTAAGATTAAAAGAAGGAATAAATATAAATAAAAGTTTATTAGCTTTATCAAATGTAATAAGTAAATTAAGTCAACCTAATCAAAAATTATTTGTTAATTATAGAGATTCTAAATTAACAAGATTACTTCAATCAAGTTTAAATGGAAATTCTAAAACAAGTATTATTTGTACTATTAGTGATAATGTTGAACATTATAGTGAAACTATGAATACTATTTATTTTGGTTTAAGGGCAAAAAATATTAAAACTATTGTAAGAGTTAATGAAGTTAATCAAAAAAATTTTATGCAAATTGAAAATCAAAAATTAAAAAGTAAATTAAAAGAATTAGAATTGGAATTAAGTACTACTAGGAAAGTTAATGAAGGAAAATGCTTTTTTGGATATAATTATATTGGGAATAATAATAATTTTCAAGGAAATAATTTTAAAAATGGAAAAAGTGATTTAAGTGTTGATTATGATGATGAAGATAATGAAAAAAAAAGTAGAAATTCTATTAAAATTATTGAAAAAGAATTAAGTGTTTTGAAAAATTATTTTAATAAAAAAAATTTTCGTTTTGTTTTTAATGATGATGATAATAAATCAATGATAAGTGATTTTACTGATGAAAATATTTGTAAACAATTATTTAATGAATCAATGATTAATACAAATAATAAAATTAATAATTATGAAAATGATATGAAAATTACTTCTATTAATAGTTTTACTATTAATAGTTTTAATAAAAATAATAATTCAATGATTAATGTTATTAGAAATCTTCAAAATGATATTTTAAATTTAAAAAATAATAATTTAAAATTACAAAATGAAAATGAAATGCTTAAAAATAATTTAAAAAATTTTATGGATTCTTATAAAGAAAATAATTCTATAAAAAAAGATAATAAACAAAATAATTTAATGAGAACTCCTTTTAAAGAAAATAATATGAATGAAAGTTTACAAAATACAGCTTGTGTAAATAATAGACAAAAAAAATTTTTAATGAGAAAAAGATTATATGAAAATTAATTATCAAACTTTATTTATTGTAAATAAATAAAATTTTTTTTAGTAATTTAATAATTTACAAATATAATAAATAAAATAAAAAATTATAATATTAATTTTTAATTTTAATTTAAAAAAATGTTTGAAAATGCATATAATTACATATCAGAAAAAAATAACGTTTCAATATCATTTTGTACAAGTCAATCAAAAGGATGTCCATCAAAAAATATATTATCAGATAATCAAAAAAGTATTTGGCTTTCAGAAAAAAATGTTCCTCAAACAATAATAATTAATTTATCAAGAATGATAAAATCTCCTAATAACTACTTTAAATATTTTGGTATTTATTGTTGGCATGCATATACAACAAATCCAAAAACAATTCAAATTTCATTTTCTGAAAATAATAATAAATATTTTTTAATAGGAGAATTCGAATTAAATATGTCACCATCACCTCAATTTTTTCAAATTGATAATATTACTATTAAAAAAAATATTAAAAAAATAAAATTTTTAAAATTAATTATTAAAGAAACTTTTGGTGGAAATCGAACTTATATAAATCAAATTTTTTTATATGATGATACTATTGATATTAATTATAATTATTCTTTAAGTAATTATGAAGAAAATTTAAATGAAAGTGATGATGATTATAATAATAATTTTAAACCAATTAGTCCTTCTAAAGAAGTTAAAAAATATTATAATACTAATCCAAAAAATAGTTTGAAAGAATCTTTAAAAAAAAAAAGTAAAAAAAATTATGATTTATTAAATGATGAATTAAAAGAAAAAAAATTAAAAAAAATAGAAAAAATATTAAAATCAAAAATATTAAATAATATAACAGAAAAAAAAGAAAAAGAAACAATTAATAATGAAAAAGAAGAACAATTAAATATAAATAAATACATAACACCAGAAAATGAAAAAGAAGAAGAAGAAGAAAATTTAAATTATCAAAATGTAAATTTAAATGATTATTTATCAGATGAAAATTCTAAAATTCAATCAATATCATCTCATCCAAGAAATAAAATTTATAATGTTTCTAATTTAATGAGTGGAAATCAAACAGAAAGTGAAGATCCTTTTAAAACAAATAATTTTAATTCTCATTCAAATAGTACTTATTCAACTAATCCAAATAAAAGAAATTTAACTCCAATTCCTAAATCAAGTAAACCTTATTTTAAATCTCCTATTAATAAAAATGATATTAGTATTAGTAATAGAAATAATAATGATAAAAAAATTTGCTTTTCTAAAAATGAAAATAGTGATTATAAAAGATTAGAAGATCAATTAAAACAAATGGAAGAACAATTAAAATTATTAGAACCTAATTATGATATGGGAAAAAATTTATCTCATTCTAAAAGTTTTAGTTTTTTACCTAATGAATCAAATAAAATTTTATCTACTCCATATAATCCTTTTATTAATCAAAATAATAATAATACTATTAATAATAATAACATTAATACAATTAATCAAAATAATATTAATACTATTAATAATAATAATACTAATATTAATTTTACTAATGAAAATAATCAATTTAATTCTATTTCTTTAAAAAAAGGAGAATTGATTATTCCTAATAAAGATATTGAAGATAATTTAAATAGTTTAAATTCAAATGGTGGAAATTTATATGAAGATAGATTAAAAGTATTAGAAAATAAAATGAATAATATTGAAAATGAGATAATAGATATGAAAAATCAATTTAATAAACTTTCAAATGATATTCAAATTTTAATTTCAAAAAAGGAATCAAATAATATAAATAATAATAATCAAATAATTCAAATAGTATTAAATGAATGTGAAAAATTAATAAATTTAAAATTAAATGAATTTAACTATCAATTAAATAATCAATATCCTCAATCAATGAATAGAACATCTCAAGAATATTATTCAAATAATAATATTAATTATAATAGTATTTCATTAGATTCAGATTTAAATTCTTTAGAATTAAGATTAAATAAAAAAATAGATGAAAAATTAAATATTTTAGCAAATAATATTCAAAGTCAAATTAATGATAATTTACTTAGACCTTCAATTAAAAGTATTGAAAAGACAATGAAAAATAATATGGAAGAAATTAAAGATAAATTAATTCAATTAAATTTAAATACTAATAATAATAATAATTTTAATCAAAGTGAAGGGACAAGTTTTGTTGATTCATATAGAATAAGTAAATCTCTTTTTACTTCTCAAAATGATAATAAATCTTCTTCTGTTAAAAGAAATGAAAAATTTGAAGAAATTAATAAAATTGGTGAAAAATTATATGATAAATTAGTTGAGAAAGAAAAAAAATTACAAGAATTTAAAAATGAAACTACTAATTATTTAAAAAGAAAATTAAAAAATGATGAAAGGAAATTTACAAATAGTATAAATAGTTTAAATAGTCAAAGTAATAATATTAATTAATTTTTTCTTTAACATTTTCAAAATAATATTTAAATTAATTAATTAATTAATATAAACTATATTTAAAGAAATTTATTTTAAATTGTTTCAACATAATTAGGTTCAGAAATTTTTTTATTTTTGAATCCCAAATAAAACATAAATAGAATAAAATTAAAAACAAAAATACTAACAACAGCCAAAATTCCAATTGTGAAAGGAGTTAAATAATTCTTTCCATGATATTTATAATCATCAGTCATTTCTTTATTAAAATATATTTGAGCTTTTGTATAAAAATAAACTTTTCCTTCTTCACTATTTATAGTTAATTTAGTTTTTGTATATTGTAATAAATCTTTTCCTATTCTAATATAACTATCATATGAATTATTAACAAATTTAATTTTAAATTTTTTTTGATAATTTACTTTTGTTTCAGGATCTTCATTATTTTCAAAAAATTTATCTGGGGGAAAATTATAAACATGATTATTTATAATAAAACCAATATTTGCTAATTTTAAAACATTTGAATTATCAGTTGCAAGAAAAGTTTTATAATTTCCTTCTTTATAATCATCTTTAATAAAATTTCTATTATAAAAATATGTATTTTTAAAAAAATCATATGATTCAATATTCTTTCCAGTTATATTTCCTAAAATTATTTCTGTATCTTCAGAAAGAGAAAAAGTAACATTTGTATTTTTGACAATAAATCCTTTTCTTAAATTTGAAAAGAAAAATCCAGCTAAATAACATGAAATATCTTTTTGTTCAATTCTATTTTTTGATAATATAATATTACAATAAGATAAAATATCAAAATTTTCTAAATTTTCAAATTTTCCTAATGTAATTTTCATACTATTACTTTCAGTTTCATTAAATGAATATGAAATTAAATGTTGATCAATAATATTTTTAGAATTTAAAAAAAATGTAAATTGATTTAAAAAACCTAATCCAATAACTCCATTTATTTTATTAGTAATATTTTTTTTACAAGTTACATCTTTTACTAATAAAGCTTCCATTTTAACTTCAATATTTTCAAAATTTTTATTTTCTTCTTGATAAAAACCATTAAATCCTTTTAATTTAACATTAACATGATATTTAGTTCCTGTTACATAATAATTTGTAAAATCTTCATTCATTGAAGAAGAACCTTGAACTTTTAATTCTTGATTTAGTTGAATTGAAGATTTTAAAATACTATTATTTGAACATGATAAAATACCTGTATCTTCTATAAAAATTGTAATTGGATATCCATTTGAATAATCAATTTCAAAATCTAAATCTTGACCTTCAACATTTAAAGTTATTAAATTATTTTTTATATATAATTCCAAATAATTTTTTTTTTCTTTATCTTCATTAAATACACAACAAGTATGTGATTTACATTTATAAAAACATTGTTTATTACAATTTTTTCCATAATAACCAAATTCACAATTTAAACATTCTCCTTTAAATTTCCCACATTTATTATAAATACTATTATTTGATGAACTACATTCACAATCATCACTACATTTCAAACCATATTTCCCATTAACACATTCAAATGAATTACAAAAACCTTGTTTATCACATCCATCATCACCACATCCAACACATCTTTCATTACAACCTTTACCAAAAAATGTATTATTAATACATTGTGAACAATCTCCAGTTTTAATTTCACAATTTTCTTCATTTCCCTCTCCTAATTTACAATTAGCACATGAATTTTCACAGTAATTACCATAAAATTTAGGAAAACATTTTTTACAAATTCCACCTATTTGTTCACATATAAGACAATTACCTAAATCACTACATTTTTGTTCACATTTTTTATCATAATATCCATCTATACATGAATTACAAGTCCCATTTTGGGAACATAAATGATTTAAGCAATTTGAGTTACATTGTAAATCACAATTAAATCCATATGTTGTATCTTTACATCCAAAGCAACGACTTGTATTTCTATCACATCCATTTTTACAATTTAATGGACAATTTACATTACATTTATCTCCATAATATCCTTCTATACATTCTATACATGTACCATTTTGATAACATTTTGCATTTAAACAATTTCCTTTGCAATTTGACTTGCAATCATCGCTAAAAAATAAATCATCTTTACATCCATTACAAATTCCATTTTTTTCATCACATCCATTTTTACAATTTTGAGGACATTCATTTTCACATTTATCACCATAAAAACCAAATACGCATCCTTTAGTACAATTTCCTTCAATATTGCATAAATTATCTATACATTCCTTATTACATGATATATCACATTTTTCTCCATAGAATCCATCTATACATCCATTATTACAATTACCATTCGTTTTGTTACATTTATTATTTTCAGAATTTTCTTTACAATTTGTTGGACATTCTAAATTACACCCCACACCATAAAAACCATTTTTACATTCACATGTTCCATTATTTTTTTCACACTTTCCATTTATACAACCATCATTACATTTAATTGTACAATTATCACCATAATAATATCCATTACATTTATAGCATGTACCATTATTTTTTACACATACACTTTTGATTTCATCATCTCTTAAGCAGTGTTTACCACATTGATTTTCACATTTTACACCCCAATATTCACCATCTACACATTTACTACAATTTCCTGTTTCTTGATCACATCCATTATCACAATTTGAATTACATTCTTTATCACAATGAGCACTATAATTCCCAATTATACATTTAGTACATACTCCTTCTAAACTACATTTTCTATTTGGTACATTTTTATCACAATGTTCAGGACATTGTATATCACATTTTTCACCATAAAAATCATTAAAGCAATTATTACAGTTTCCATTTAAAATATTACAATTTTCCTTTGTTATATCACAACCATCACTACATCTCAATGAACAATTAATACCATAAAAACCTTTTTGACAAACTGAACATGTACCATCAGTTCTATCACAATTTTCATTTTCAAGATTACAATTAGGTGGACAAGATTTTTCACAATAATTGCCATAATAACCTTTTTTACATTTAACACATTTTCCAGTTATCATATCACATCTCCTTTCCTCACTTTGTGATTCACAATTAATAGGACATTGTTCTTTACAAAATTCACCATAATAATCATTTGTACATGGGCTACATGTACCATTATCAAAATCACATATTTCATTTTCACATCCAGGTCCACATTTTTGACTACAATTTTTTGAATAAAATAATTTTTGACATTTATTACAAAAACCATCCTCTTGTCTACATCCATTGAGGCAATTATATTCTGGATTACAAGTTTCTTCACATTTTTCTCCAAAATATTCATTATTTTCACATCCATAACATTTTGTTCCTTCTTTATTACAACCATATGATTTACTACAATGTTCTGGACATTCTTTATCACATGATTCACCATATTTACCTATTGGACATTCAGTACAATTACCTGATTCTTTTTCACATTTAGATGAACAGTTATAACATTCTTTTTCACATTGATTACCATAAAATTTATCTTTACATATGTCACACTTTCCATTATCTTTATCACAATTATTTTCTGTGAGATTACATCCATATTTACATTCATTTTCACATTTATCTCCATAGTAACCTAATTTACATAATTCACATTTTCCTGTCAATTGGTTGCAATTCCCATCACAATTAGTATTACAATCATTTTCACAATTAATACCCCATTTTGAATTATTACATTCTTTACAATTTCCGTTTTTTGTACAAGTTGAATTTTTACAATCTGAACTACATTTCTTTTCACATGTATCTCCCCAAAAAGTCTCAATACAAGATATACAATTACCACTTTCATCACAAACATTATCTAAACAATTCTTTGGGCATTCATGCTCACATCTTTCACCATATCCACCTTTACATTTACATTTCCCATTAATTTCACATTTCTTTTCAATACAAAATTCACTACAACTATTATTACATTTATCACCATATTTTCCGTCTTCACAATTTATACATTTTCCATTATTATCACATCCTTCTGAACCACAATATCCACATATATTTTCACACATTTCACCATAATGATCTTTATCACAATCTAGACATTTTCCTGTCATTTGATCACATATTTGATTTGAACAATTTTTATCACATTCTAAATTACACATTTCCCCTTTGAATTTATCAACACATCCAAGACATTTTCCATTTTGTTCACATTTTCCATCTTTACAATTAACAGGACATGATTCATTACAATATTGTCCACTATATGAATTATTAAAACATCCTAAAATACATTCATTAGTTTGATTACATTTTCCATCTTTACATTTATCTGAACAAGGACTATAACATTGATCACCATAAAAAGCATCATCATTACATCCATTAATACAAAAAGATGTTGATTGCTCACATTTATTGTCTTTACAATTATTAGGGCAATCATTCATACATTTATCACCACTTTTTCCATCTATACATCCTTTACATTTACCATCACGTTCACATAATTTATTTAAACAATTATCAGAACAAACATCATTACATTCATTTCCATAAAATCCATTATTACATTCTTTACATGTTTTATTTTGGTAACATGTTCTATTTGAACAATTATTAGAACATAAATCTTCACATAAATCACCTGTATATGTTTCTTCACAAGCTAAACATTTACCATCTTGTGAACATTCATTATTTAAACAATGAGGAGAACAATCTTCGTCACAAAAAATTCCTTTTTTCCCTGGAATACAATCCAAACATTCTCCATTTCTTTCACATGATTTATTTAAACAAGTTGTTGAACAATTCATATGACATTGTATACCATAAAATGTTTCTTTACATTCAAAACATTCTCCTTTTTCTTGTTCACATGTAGCATTTAGACAATTGCTAGGACAGGGAATTTCACATTTATCAGTATAAGTTAAATTATCTTTACAACTTTTGCATTTACCAGATTCAATATCACAATCGAAGTCAGTGCAATTTTCTGGACAACATTTATCACCTTCAAAACCTGGATTACAACTAATACAACTACCATTTTGATGACATATTGTATTAAAACATCTATGTGAGCAAGAATCTGTACATAACTCTCCATATTTATGATTATTTTCACATTCATTACATTTTTCATCACTTTCACAACTTTTGCAACCTTCAGGACAAGTATTGTTACATTTTTCACCAAAATATTTTGGTTGACAAATACATGTTCCATTTCTATTACATTGTTCATTTTCACATCCTATTGAACAAATTAGTTCACAAAAATCACCATATTTATTTTGGGGACATTCATTACATTTACCTGTTTCATCTTCACATTTTGAATCAGTACAATTTTCATTACATTTAATACAATTATTATCTTTTAAATAAAATGTTTCATTACATTTAATACATGTTCCATTATTATCACAATTTTCACAATTTTCTAATTTACAAATTTCACAAAAATCACCTTCTTTATTAGGTGGGCAATCATTACATATACCTGTTTCATCTTCACATTTTAAATCAAAACAATTTTCATTACATTTAATACAATTATTTTCTTTTAAATAAAATGTTTCATTACATTTAATACATTTTCCATTATCTTTATCACAAATTTCACAATTTTCATCTAAACAAGGGTTATTACAATAAACACCATAAAAACCATTTTTACAGTTATCACAAGTACAATCTGAATTACATACTTCTTTACAATTCTCTGGACAATTTTCCTCTTCAGTAGTTTGTTCTGATTCTGGTTCTATTTCTGCTTCTGTTCCAAATAATAAAAATGAATTTGATTCTAATTTTGTTGTTTTTCTACATTTTTGATTTATTATTATTTTGAATAGAATAAATTGGAAAAGAAATTTAATAATAGACATTTTAATCTTTTTTCTTTTTTAATAAAAAAAAATAATTATTTTATATTTTTATTTTAATAAACTAAAAATTATATTCTAAAAATATAAAAAAATTACTTTTAATTTTTCCATATGAAAAAAAAAATAAAATAAATGATACAAAATATAATATAAAAATTTGAAAATCAAAATAAAGAAAAAAAAAATTAATTTCTTCTTCTTTTTTTTTTCCTTCTTGGTTGTTCACTTTCATCATCATCATCATCATCATCATCATCATCATCATCATCATCATCTTCATCATCATCATCATCATCACTTTCATCATCTTCATCACTTTCATCTCTTTTTCTTTTTTTTTTTCCATTTCTATTTTTTTTCATATTTTTTCTATTATTTTGTCTTTGACCGACTTCTGGAATTTCATCATATTCACCTTCTCTTCCTAAATTTTCATTTACTTTTACTTTTTCATCATCTGGGACAATTTCATTTAATTGTTTTTGAAGATCTCTTAATTGAATATTTAATGCTAATTCTTTTTTATCTAATTCATCTAATCTTGCTATTATTTCTTCTTTACTACTTACTCCTCCCATTTTTTTATAATTTGATTTTTTATGTTTTTTTATTTTTTTTTTTTTTAATTTTTTTTTTTAGGTTTTTTTAAAATGGATTTTATGGGAAAGAATTATAATTTTTGGGAGAATAATTTTTATAATGGAGATTATGAGGTTTATTGGAAGTTAATTTTGGATTTTGAGAATAAAGTTTTAAAGGATGATTTTAAATTTGCTGTTTTTGATTATATGAAAAAGTATTGTGATGTTAATTTTAGTAATGATATTATGATGGTTTTTGAAGATTTTAATTCAGTTATTTCACAAGCTATACAAGCTATTAAAAGTTTGTTAAGTGAAAATGAAAGGTTAATTGAAGAACAAAAAATAAAAATAAATAATAATAAATTTGATAATTTAAAGCAAGATTTAACTCAAGAAAATAATCCAAATTATATAATCAATAATAATACAAATTCAAATATTAATAATGAAAAAATACTAAATGATAATTTTTTAAAACAAACTCAAGAAATACTAAATACTAATATTAATAAAATAAAAAATAATATAAATATTAATAAAAATGAAAATAATAATAAGATTAATACAAATTCTAATACAAATAATTCTATAAATAATCATAAAAATGAAAATAATATAAATATAAATACAAATAATAATACAAATAATAATACAAATAATATTATAAATAATAATAATAATAAAAATAATAATAATAAAAATTCAAATAATAATATTAGTGATAATGAAAATAATAATAATGAAAACAATAATAACAATATTAATGATGATTTAAATTTAAATGATATACCTTTAGATAATGACATAAAAACAAATTCAGAAAATGATGATGATTATGAACCTTTAAGAAAACCCTTAAGACAATTATTTAAAAATAATAAAAAACATAAAAAAATATATCTTCCAATTCAAAACTTCACAAAAATTAAACAAAATGAAAAAAAACCATTAAGAATAATATTAAACAGTCAATTATCAAGTCAAATAAATAATACATTCCCAGATGACAATCAACCATTAACAACAAAAAGTGATGAAATTCCTTTTTTTAATAAAAGTAATTTAAATAAAAGTTGTAGTAATATAACAAATAATAATAATAATATTATGATATTTAATTCAAATTTAAGTGAAATTGAAAATATAAATTCATCAAATGAATTAACACCAATTCCTAAAGAAATAGAAATTGAAAAAATAAAAATTACAAATGAAATATTAAAATTAATTGAAATTGCTAATGATAATAAAATTTATTTTGTTGAAAAATATATTAATAAATCATCAATAGATTTAGATAATGATTATAAAGAATTTTTAATTGAGATTATTAATTATAAATTTGATATGGAAGTTTTAAATGATATATTTAAAGATATTAAAATTTTGAAAAAGTCTAGAAATAATAATTATTACATTAATAATAAACCATTTTATATGAAAAATAAAAATATAATAGATAAAAATAATGATTATCTTACATTTTCAGAATCAAATGAAGCTTTTAAAAAAAATTTAAGAAACTATAATTTTGATTCTTCAATAAATAAACCTGAATATATGTATAAAACAAATCAATATAATAATATATTTCCTTAAAATTATAATAAAAATTATATAAATATTTTAAATAAATTAAAAAATTATTATTTATTTAATATATATTTTTATATTACTCATAATATAATCATTATAAGAATTACATTACATATATTTATTTTCAATTTCAAATTCTTCATTATTTCTTAACAAATCTCTAAAAATAAAAAAATAAAAAAAAAAAAAAATTAAAAATAAAAAATAATAAAATAAATTAAAAATAAAAAATAAAAAATAAAAAAAAAAAACAAACATGAAACAATTCCCAAAAAAGCATAAATCAATGCGTGAAGTGCATCCTCATTTCGACACATCTGAAGTACTCCACAAAGGAAAATGGCGTAAAATGACATCAAAAAAATTTGTAGATGCAGAAGGTGAAGTAATTCGTGAAATGGAAATGTACGAGCCAAACAATTCTGAAAAATTAAAATACGCCCATGGAGTAGGATGTATAGCAATAATAAAACAAACAAAAGAAGTAGTCTTAATAGAAAATTTCCGTTATCCAATAGATAGAACATGTATAGAATTTCCATCTGGAATGTATGACGAAAATGAAATTGGAGATAATGATTTAAAAGCAAATGAAGTTGCAATAAATGCAATTAAAAGAGAATTAAAAGAAGAAACTGGTTATAATGGTGAATTTGTTAAATTTTTCACTTTAGATAATGTTAAGGTACCACCCTTGTTTTTTGCTAATGTTTTTAGTGATCCTTGGTTAAGTAAAGATTCTACTGCTATGGCACTTTTTGTTATTGATTTAGAAAAAAATAAAAAAATTGAACAAAATTTAGAAACTACTGAAATTATTAATGTTCATTTAGTTAAAATTGATGAGTTGTTTACATTCTTATGTAAGAAAGCTATGGAAAAAGGATGTGCTGTTAGGAATGATTTGTATTCTTTTGCTTGTGGAATACATTTTAGTGAAATTTATAAAGAACTTTTTGAAGATAAGGATAAAATGAAAATTGATTAAAGGATGATTAGAAGTTTTATATAAGATTGGTTTTTTATTGGGTTTGTCTTAAATATTAAAAAAATTTTTATTAAAATGATTTATTTTTAGATTTGAGGTTTTTTTTATAGTTATTTTTTTTTTTTTTTTATTTTTTTTATATTTTAATTTTTTTTATATTTTTTTATTATGGTTCAAGGAAAAGTTAAGAAAAGTAATAAAAGTCATACACAAAATTATTATGCTAAAAAGAGGAAAGCTAGACATGAAAGAAATAATCATCATTTATCTAAACCTAAACCACAACTTTTACCTCAAAAACAAGGAGAAACAAATGATCCAAATACTTTATCAAAAATAAGAAATATACAATTTATGAAAAAAATACAAAAAAAAATAAATACTCACCAAAAAAAAATATACAAATCAATAGAAGAAACAATAATACAAAAAGCTAAAAAACATAAAGACACTTTAGATATCCTTTAAAAAAAAATAAAAAAACAATAATAAAAAACTCCTTTAAAATAATAAAAAACCTACAATCTAAACAAAAAAAAAAATAAAAAAAAAATTAAAATTAAAAAAAATAAAAATAAAAAAAAAACATATAAAAACCCTAAATAAAAAAAAATGAATTCTACCTCTTTAAACTTAGCCCAAAAGCGTTTAATAAACGATTTAAAGCAATTTTCAAACGACGAAGACACAGTATTAGCATCACCAAAAGATGACAATATAATGGAATGGGAATGTGTAATATTTGGTCCAGAAGATACAATATGGGATGGAGGATGTTTTAAATTAATAATGAAATTTTCAAAAGATTACCCAAATAAAGCACCAGAAGTAAAAATGATATCAAAAGTTTTTCATCCTAATTTTTATAATGATGGTAGAATTTGCTTAGATATTTTACAAGATCAATGGTCACCTATTTATGATGTTAAATCTATTTTAACTTCTATTCAATCACTTTTAACTGATCCTAATCCAGCAAGTCCAGCTAATGCTGAAGCTGCTAAATTGTATAATACTAATATACAGGAATATAATAAGAAAGTTAAAGATTGTGTTGAAGCTAGTATGAAAGATGATGAGTAGTAGGTTTTTTTTTTATTGTTTTTATTATTATTTATTTTTATTTGAAAAATATTTTTTTTTTTTTTATTTTTTTTATTTAATGTATTTTGATGTTAAAAATGTAATAAAATAAAAAAATGAATAATAAAATAATATTAATAATTCTTCAATATAAATATTCTTTTATAAAAAATTTTTATTATATATTCATTAACAGGGTTATAAAATGTTTAATAAATCTCAAATCGAAAATGAATTCTCATTATTAAATGAAAATTTATTTACAATCGAACCAAAAAAAAATCCAAAATTTTTAATAACTCAAACAGAAAATAAAAAAGAAAATCTTCAAAAGAAAAAAAATCGTCAATTAATTACATTATCAAAAAGCAATTCAAATGGAAGATGGACAAAAGAAGAACATAATAAATTTATTGAAGGAATAATAAAATTTGGAAATGATTGGAAAAAAGTTCAAAAATATGTTTCTACTAGAACAAGTACACAAGCTCGTTCTCATGCACAAAAATTTTTATTAAAATTAAGAAATAATGAATTTTTCAAAAAAAAAAATATTGATTTGTCACTTAGTTGGGCTAAAGTTATTCATTTAATTAAAAATTCCTTTAGTGATGATGTTTTATATAAAATTTTAAAAGATGCTTCTTTTAATAAAAAAAAAGGAAAAAAAAAATATTTGAAAAAAATTAAATGTGATAATAAATTAAATATTTTATTAAATTGTAATAATAATGAAAATGAAAAAGAATTAAATTTTGATGATGATATTTTTTTTTCCACTTCTGATTATTCAAATACATTTGATGAAAATAAAGAAAATATAAATAATTTTCTCTTTTATAAAATGCAAGATTTTCCAGAAAAAAATTATAATAATAATATAAATAACAAAGATTATATTAATGATTTTATTCAAAATTTTAATAAGAATAATTTATGTGATTCTGATTTCTTTATTAATGATTCTAATATTTATTATAATAATTCCGCCATTTTATCAATTAATTCTATTAAAAATAATAATTTAAATGAAAATGGAGATCGTTTAAACATTTCCCCAAATGAAATATAATGAATCAAGTTTAAATTCTTGGTTTTTTAATAAATTATAAATCAATATTATAAATTCTATTCATTTATTTATTTTTATAATAATAATGAAATTTTATCTTTTTATAATTTAATTATTTATATTATATTATTTAATATTTGATTAAATATAATTTATTAGAAAAAATATTTTTGAATATAAAAAAATATAATTAAATGAATGATAATTATATATTCTAAATAAAGTTTTTTATTTCATTTTAATTTATATTTTAAATCATTCATTTATATAAAAAAACCAATTAACCTTATAAAAAAATCAAACAAAAAAAAATAAAATATTTAATTTTCATATTCTTCATCATCATTTTCATTATTATCAGGTAATAACTCTTCAAAATTACTATATTTATTATTATTATTAATTAAATAATTTTGTAACAAATCATCATTTTTTTTTCCAATTTTTCCTTCATTATATTTCTTTTGTCTTAAATAATCATAAACAAAAGCAAAATTTTGTCTTTCTTCAAGTAATTTTTTATTTCTTTCTCCAAAATTACTTTCAATAGTATAACCAGAATTTGTAGTATAACTTTTAGGTTTAAAAGTAATTCCTCTTTGATTATCAATTTCTTTTTGTAATTCAACTTTTCTTCTTTGCATTTTTGAATATTCATTATATAATCTTTCACTAATTATTTTACTATTATTATTTGGTGATAATATTCTATTTGTTGATGTTGAATTTTTTGTCATTTGTCTTTTTGTTGTTAATGGTGATTGATATTTACTTTTTATATTTAATTTTTTATTATTTAATTTTGGAGAAAATGAACAAAGTAATTGCATTTCTTCTTCATTTTTATAAAATGCTTTTTCTCGATTTTTTTTGATTTTATTATAATATTTTTCTTGTCTATTTATGAAATTTTGTGTTATTCCTTCTAATTCTTTTTTTCTACTTTCATATATTAGTTTACTTATATTTTTTTTATCTATTTTTTTTTTATCATTTGGACTTTTTGAATTTATACTTTTTAAATTGTGAGAATAATAATCATTATTATTACTACTATTAATATTATTGTAATTAAATGAATTATTATTGTTTTGGTAATTGTATTCATTATTTATTTCTTTTTTTATAATTTTTGACCATTTCTTTAACGTTTTTTTTATATCAATATTTTGATATATTTCAAATAAACGATATGCAAATTTATTTTTAATTTTATTTTTATTTCCATTATATCCATCAATAATTCCTTTTGATAATATTTTTAATTGATTTGGACTTAATGAAGAAATATAATCAAATATTGTTCTTATAATAATTTCATATTCAGATGGTGAATTATTTGTAAAAATATTATTTAATGATTTATCATCATTTAACTTTTGTTCAGGTGGATTTTTTATTTTTTGATTAATTCCCGTAATAACAGCATTATAAACACTAATAAAAGTAATAATTGATTCATCATCTAAAAAACCAATATATTTTAAATAATCTAAAAATTCCTTAATATAATAATTATCCATATTTTTTATTTTATAATTTTATTCAAATAAAAATTAAAAAAAAAAAACATAAAATTCAAAAAAAATTAAAAAAAAAAAAATCAAAATAAAAAAAATTAAAAAATGTCAACCAAAATGTTTGCAGACACTAAACCCTCTTCAACAAAAATGTTTAGTACAGCAAAAAATGATCCTTTATCAAATCCAAAATCAAATCCAAAACAAAAAACCCAACAAGAGCCTCAAAAAAAATCTCAAACATCTCTAAATTCTTTTTTTCAATCAGTTCAAAAAAAGCCTCAAGAACCAGAAAAAGACATTGCAGAATGTATATTAATAATGGGAGATGTACATATACCAAATAGAATAGATTCAATACCAAATGAAGTAAAAAAAATATTAGAAGATAATAAAAGTAAATTTACTCGTATAATTTGTACTGGAAATTTTGGTAATATTGAAACATATAATTACTTTAAAAATTTATTAAGTAAAGAATATGAATTAAATTTTAATTGTGTTAAAAATGACTTTCAAGAAACTTTATTAAATTTCCCTGAAACAATAACAATAAAATCAAATGAATATAAAATTGGAATTATAAATGGTTATCAAATTGTTCCTTGGGGTGATTTAAGTACTTTAAGTTCATATAGTAAAAAATTAGAATGTGATATTTTAATTAGTGGTTTTACACATATTAAAGGAGTTTATCATTTTGAAGGAAAATATTTTATTAATCCTGGTACTATTACTGGAGCTTTTAGTTCTTTAAGTAATAATCCTATGCCTAGTTTTATGATTTTAATTACTGTTAATGATAGTGCTAGTTTGTTTTTATATGAGTTAAATGTTAATACTAAGGCTTTTGATGTTTCAAAAATTGAGTTGAATAAAAGTTGAGATTTTTTTTTTTTTTTTTTTTTTGGTTTTTTTTTTATTTTTATTAGTTTAATTTATTTATAAGAAATTTTTTTTTTTTTTTCTTTTTTTTTTTGGGTTTAATTAAATAAAAAAAGGATTATGGGATTTGTTTTATAATAAATAAAGGATTTTTTTTGAATGATTTGATTTTTTTTAATTGTTATAATCAAATTGATTATTATTTGTATTAATAGCAATTTTAGAATCAATTTTTGAAATCATATCTTTCATTCCATTAATCAAATCATTATTATATTTATCTTTATCAATAATATTTTTATTACAACAATGATTTAATCCTAAATAATTTAAACCTAAAGAAGTATAAATTGAATTATTTATATTTAAATTTGCATCATTCATATTTCTTTCAATACTCATTGCATAATCTTTTAAAGCAATAAGTGAATTAATTAAATTTTTTACTCTTTCATTTAATTCATTATTACTTAAAGTAAGTAATTGTATTTTTTTTTCATATTTTGATTTTAATAATTCTAATTCATTATTATTTTTTTTATTTAATTGAGATAATTGATTTATTTCATTTGAATGTTCTTTTTCTTTTATTTCAAAAGCTTTAAGTAAATCATTATATTTTTTTTCTAATTCCATATAATCATCTAATTGAGATTTATTATTTAATTCAAATTGAGTTAATTTATCTTTTAAATTATTCATTTCATCACCATTTGTATTTTTATGATTTAATAAATTATTTTTTTCTTGATCTAATAATAATAATTTCTTATGTAAAATATCAATTTCTTGTTCTGCAGAATTTTGAAAATCAATAAAATCTTTTTGTTTATCTTGAATTTGTTTTTGTAATATTTGTTTATCATTTGATAAATTAGATATTATATTTTCTCTATTATTTAATTCATTATTTTTTGTTATTAATTCATTTCCTAAATCAACTATTCCTTGATTTAATTTTTGAATTAAATTATCTTTTTGTTTATTATCATTTAATAAATTTTGTAATTCTTCATTTAATTTATCTAATGAGTTTTTATTGTTTATTAATTCATTTTGTGATTTTAATTTTAAATCATTTAATTTTTGTTGATAATCAAGAATATTTTTATTTAATTTTCCATTTTCTCTTTCAATATTTTGAATTTGTTTTTTTTTTTCTTCTTCTTGATTTAAAAATTTATTATTTAAATCATCATATTTTTTTTTATAATTTTCTAAATCAGTTTTTAATTTCTCATTTTCAATTTTATAAATATTAATTTCATCTTCATAATTTTTAATTTGATTTTTATGATTTTTTTCTAAATTATTAATTTTCATTTTTTGTAATTCTTGTTTTTTATCATATTCATCTTTCAAACTTTCAATTTTATTTTCATATTGATTAATTTTATTATTTAATTCTTGATTATCTTTTAAATAATTAGGAATATTTTTTAATTTATTATCTCTTTCTTTTTGTTGTGCTTTTAAATTTGAATTATGTTCATCTAATAAATGAAATTTTTTTGTTCCTATTTCTATCATTTTTTGATATTCTTCAATCAAACAATTTTTACAATTTAAAGCATCCATTAATTGAGAATTTTGTATTTTTAATAAGTTTAATTCATTTTCCAATTCTGTATAATTTTTATTTAAAGAATTATATTCTATTATTAAATTATCGTGCTCTGTTAATTTTTTATTTTGATCAACTGTCATTATTTGATATGCTTTTAATTTTCTTTGTAATGTTTTTATTTTTTCATTTAATATTTTTTCATGTTCTTCATTATTATTTGAATATGAATTTGATGTGTGATATGTGAAATTTATATTTTTTGAAAAATCTGTTTGACTATCCATTTTAAATTTTTTTAATATTTTTAATATATTTATATTTATTTTTATTATTATATCAATTAATATTTATTGAAAATACATTTTAATTTCGAATTTTAGATTATCTAAATTTAAAAATAATTTCAAATTCAAACTTTAAAATCTTTAATTTATAAAATATTTATAATTTATATTTTAAATAAATTATGGATGATTTAAATGAAAATGAAGAAATTATGAAACTTTCAGAGAATAAAATAGCAATGAAAAAAGATTTGAGAAATTTAACAAAAATAAATATCACAAATTTAATTAAAAAAGTAATAGATAACAATAAAATAGAAAATGTTTTAGAAAATTTCAATACCTTTGATTCAAAAATAAAGAGTACAAAAACAACTTTTGATTTAATTTATAGATATTTAGGAGAAAAAATAAGAAAAAATGAATTAACTTTACAAGATTTAAATTATAAAGTAAATCTTCTTTATATTTTATTCAAACAAAGAACTGAAAAAATTCTTTGTCTTGGAGGAATTGAAGTATTATTACCAATTTTTGAGTATATATATAAAAATAATAATGATAAAGATTTTGATGAAATAATAAAACAATTATCTGAAATTTTAAAAGATATTTTTAATGATAAAAGAATTATTGAATTAGCTGAAATGAATCATTTTTTTTCAATTTTAAGTTTATTTATTGATAAATATAAAGAGAATCAAATTAAAAAATTATCATCATTTTATTCTAATATTCATAATATTGAAAAATATCAATCTTTAAATAATTTTTCTCAAAAAATTAATAATATTTTAAATAAGAAAACAGAAGATGATGATGAAAGTAATTTTGAATATTTTGAAAATAGGAAAAGATATAAAAAAATAAAAGAAAAACTCTTTTCATTTAATGGTCCATATAGTGATATAAATGTATTTTACAATGAGAAACATTTAAAATATAAAATCACTCATTTTTTAACAAAAGAAATGGTATCTCCATTTTTAAAACCAGTTTTAGATATGAATTTATATAAACCAGATATTAATAAATTTAAAACAATTTTTAACTCAAATTCAGATAATTATTATTCAATTGATTTAAATACATTTCCATTTCTTGAAGAAAAAATACCAAAAAATGAATTTTGTAAAGGATGTTTAATAAAAATAACACATCATATAAATGGAAATTTATATTTTGATGAAGATTCATTAATATTCATTGAATCTAATTTTAATGATGAAAATGATATGAATAATTTTAATTATGATCAAATTGATAAAGATAAAAAAACATGTTTTGGAAATTTAATTTCAAAAAGAAGTGGGAAAGGATATTTTAAAAGAATATTCTTAAAAGATATATATTTAATATTAAAAAGAGTTTATTATTTTTACAGAACAGCATATGAAATATTTACAAATTACAATAAATCATTTTATTTTAGATTTAAAGATGAAAATGAAGGAATAAAATTTTATAATAAAATAAATGAAAAAATAACAAATATAACATTTGAAGAAAAAAAAACTGAATGGAAAAATAATAAAATATCAAATTTAGAATATTTAATGTGGTTAAATATTTTTTCAAATAGATCATTAAGAGACATTACACAATATCCAATTTTTCCTTGGATACTTGTAGAATATGATTTAAATAAAGATTTAAAATCAGAACCAAAATATCGAAATTTCAAACTTCCAATTGGATTAATGGAAATAGGAGAAAGGGGAAAAAAAAGAAAAGAAAATTACTTACATTTATATAATTTAATGATGGATGAATTAAATCTTCCTAAACAAGAAAAAACATTTCTTTCAAAATTATTTAATTGTGAAAAAGAAAATAAACCATATGATGAAGTTGAATTAGAATATGAGAAAATTCCTTATGTTTTTGGAAGTCATTTTTCAAATTCTGCTTATGTTTCTCATTATTTAACTCGATTATTTCCTTTTACTTTAACAGCAATTGAAATTCAAGGAGAACATTTTGATGCTCCAGATAGATTATTTATTAATTTAAATAAAACTTTTAATAGTGTCACAACTCAACAAAGTGATTTAAGAGAAATAATTCCAGAATTTTTTATTTTACCTGAAATGTTTATTAATATTAATGGATTAAATTTAGGAAAATTACAAAAAAATAAAAAAGAAGAAAGTACTGCTGTGTTATTAAGAGAAAAAAGAAAATTAAAAGAAAAAGATGATATTTTTGTTGATGAAGTTTTAATTCCTTGTAAAGATAATCCTTATAAATTTGTTTCTGAATATAGATTTTTATTAGAAAATAGTAATGAAATTAATCATTGGATTGATTTATATTTTGGAATTTTAACAAAAAATCATGATAATAATCATAATTTATATATGGCTTATAGTTACCATGATTTAATATATCAAAAAATTCAAAAGAATAAAATCCCAAAAAATGATATTCATAGTTATTTTAAGTTATTTGAATTAGGATTTAATCCTATTCCAATATTAAAAAAGTTAAATGGTTACAGAAATAATAATACAAATAAAAGTTGTTTATCTCGAACTAGTACAAATTCAACTGATTCAAATTCAAAAATTAATTCAATTGAAGAATTAATAAAAGATTATACAAATTCAACTGAATATGTAACAAAAATTAATAAACCATTTGAAATTTATGGTGTTAATACAGGAAGTTTATTTATTTATAAAGAAACAGAACTTATTAAAATTTTACAAGATCATACTGAAAAAATTATAGATATAAATATTAATAATATTCTAAATTTATTTGCTGATATTTCACTTGATAATTATATTAATATTTATACTCTTCCTGAATGTCAATTATTAAATTCTTTTAAAGTTGAAAATGTTAATGAAGAAATTACTAAAATTTATTTATCTGCTTGTCCTTTACCTTGTATAATTATTATATTTGATAAACAATTTACTTCATATAATATTTATGGAGAAGAATTAGATGTTGGAACAACATCAGAAGAAATTTTAGGTATTAAAAGTGAGAATTTTATTGATTATTTAATTACTAAAAATGATAAATTGAAATTTCCAATTCCTTATTTTGAAAGTCCTATAATTAAGATTGATAAAAATATTGAGAAACAAAATCAAAAATCATATGTTCCTAGATTAATGCCAAAAAAGAAAAAATAATCATGAATTATTTATTTTATTTAAAAAATCAAATTAAATATTAAAAAAAAAAATTATTTAAATTTATTATTTTGAAAAATAATTTTAAATATTAAAAAATGGAAGAATCAAATAATAAATTTAAAGAAATATTTTACACAGATGAAGAAGGGAATTATATTCCATTATTTAAAGAAAATTGTCAAAATAAAATAATTGATTTATTAAATGAATTATTAAATTCAGATAAACCAAATTCAATTTTAAAAGACATAAACTTTATATATAATTTAATTATAAAATGTAATGATATTGCAATAATATTAATAAATTCACCTTCTCTGAAAATTAAAAAAAAAATTAGTTTTATTGAATTATTATTTGAAATTTATATAAAATTCCCAAAAGAAAATGATTTAAAAAATAAAATAATTGAAATTATTAATTTTTTAATTAATAATATAACAATTGAAGGAAATACATATATTTTTCTTTTTAGAAATATTATTAATAAAAATAAAAATCCAACTATTGAAACTTTTGATAATTACATTGATATTATTAAAATTTTATATCCTTATAAAAATAATAAAATCATAAAAAAAGAAAAATATTTTTATTTTTATAATATTTCAGAAAGTGGAATTCAAATAAATCAAAAAATTATAATTGAAAATGGATTTGCTTTTAAATTTTGGTTTTTTGTTGAAAAATATCATAATAATACAAATTCAAATTTAATTAGAATAAATATTGGAGAAAATATTTATAAATTAAATTTACAAGGAAATAAAATTAATATTTTATTTAATGATAATATTAAAGATGGATTAAATTATGAAATAAAAAAAGAAAAATGGAATAATATTGTATTTGGAATAACAAAAACAAATTCAGGAAATAAAATTTTATTTTCCTATTTATTAGAAGAGGAAATAGATAATATAAAAATAAAAGCAAGTCCAATTAAAATAGAAAATATTTCTTTAGATAATATAATTTTATTTGAAAATTTTATTGGTAAAGTATCATCAATTATTTTATATAATGATAATAGAAATGGAGTAATTGATTATTTTGAAGATGAAAAATTTAAACAACCAAATAAAGCAATTTTCAATGGAAAATTTAATAATTTAATTTATTCTTGTTTTTCTCCTCAAACTTTTGATTTAGAAAGATTTGAAATAGAAGATCCAATTAATCATTTAACAGCAAAATTTATTAAAATAAGTGATTTTTATTTAAATTATGCTCATATAATTTATAAAAGAATAAATAATTTATATAATTATTTTGATTATGATCTTTTTTATCCAGTTTTAGAATTTATTTATGAAAATTATAATAATGAAAATGGAGTTCCTTTATTTAATAAATTATTTGAAATTTTAATAAATAGAATAAAAATAATAAATGATACATTAAGAAATAGATTTTTTATATTATTATCTTGTTTACTTAAAAATTTTGATAATTGCTTTTTTGAAGATAATGAATTATTAAATAATTTCTTTTATGATTTAGAAAAATTTCCTATTTTTAATAAATTTTCTATTAATAAATCTCCTTTTTTAAATTGTTTATTATTCAATTCTAAAATAATGATTAAATTTTCAGAAAAACAACAAGTTAAATTTTGGGATTTTATTTTAAGACAATTAAATAATTATTATTCTTCAAATAAAAATTCTGCAATTCCTTTTTTATTAGAAAATTATTTAGATTTAGATTATTTAAAAAATTTTTTTATTCATGAATTTAAGAAAGAATATGATATTGATAATGAAAAAAATTTTATTAAAGTATTAAAAATAATTATGTCTAATAATAAACCTTATAAAAATAATAATAAAGATAAATTATTCTTTTTTAGATTTTTATTAAGTCCTAAAATTAGTTCACAGAAAGTGGAATTTATATTAAATTTATTTTATAAATATATTATTGAAGAAGAAAAATTTCCAAATGGTCAACAAAGAAATATTATTATTTATTTTT
>JAJJLH010002320.1:0-27090 GCA_023806865.1 Isotricha sp. YL-2021a | reverse complement strand
TAATTCCTAAAAATTTTTTTATTTATATTTTAACAAACATATTAATTAATTCTTTTACATATTACATTAAAAAAATAATTTTTTTTCAGTAAATAGTAATAATTGAATATATTTTCATAAACAATTAAAGAACCAATTTGTTATAAATAATAATGAATAAATCTAAAAAAGGTTTAAAAATAATAATGTATTCATTTTCTTTGTAAATATTTTTTTTTCATAATAATCATTTATACAACATTTTATAATATTCTTCATTTTTTTAAAAATATTATTTTAATATTAAAAATTCTTTATAATTTTTAGGAAAAGTTAATTATTGGAAGAGGAAGTTAATTTTTTCTTAAATTCAAATTATACTATTATATTTAATTAATTAACTTTTTGAATAAATGAATAAAAATGGAAAAATGAATATTTTAGAGAAAAAATATATTGAAAAAAGTTTTATATATAATTATGAAGAATATAAACTTATTATTGAACAAGAATTTGATAATTATATTATGTATATTTGTGAAATAAATTCTTTTAATTTTTATCATAATTCTTTTTGTTTTGAGGATTTATATTCAGATGATATATTTAAAAAATGTGATAATATAAATGAAATAATTAATTTAATTAATCAATATATTGATAAAAATTCTTTTAAACTTGAAAAAAATGAAAAGAATAGCTCTTATATATATTTAATTTTTATAGAAAATGAAGAAGAAATAAAAAAAATAAATTTTAAGAGAAAAAAAAATGATTTAAATAAAGTAAGTAGATTTTTAATAAATGAAATAATATTATTAAAAAATATATTAAAGAATAAAAATAATATAATAGATAATTTAAACAAAAGAATATTAATTTTAGAAAAAGATAATAATCATATTAATAATGAAAAAAATGAATTAACAAATCAAAATTCAGAGATAAAAATAAATAATGAATTAGAAAAAAAAAAAGATGTAGAAAAAAGAGAAGATGAAAATAAAAATACAGAAATGGAAAAAATAGAAGAAGAAAATTACATAATTGCGACATATGAAATTAATAAAGAAGATATAAAT
Organism: Isotricha sp. YL-2021a; assembly: GCA_023806865.1. Lineage (NCBI taxonomy): Eukaryota > Ciliophora > Litostomatea > Vestibuliferida > Isotrichidae > Isotricha > Isotricha sp. YL-2021a. The sequence goes on along the minus strand of JAJJLH010002320.1, from coordinate 26,029 downwards.
AAAGATATTCAAATATTAAATTATAATAATTCAAATGATAATTCAAATCAAAATGATTTAGAAAATTGTTGTCAAATATATTTAAATAATGAAAAAATTGATTTCAATTTCACATATAAATTTACAAAAGAAGGTGAATATATATTTAAAATTACATTTAATAATCCAAAGTTACAAAATATAAGTTGTTTATTTTTAAATTGTATAAAATTAACAAAAATAGATTTCACAAGTTTTAATACTATTAATATAAAAGATATGAATAGTATGTTTTCAAATTGTACATCTTTGAAATATTTAGATTTAAAAAGTTTTAAAACTGATAATCTTGAAGATATGTATTCAATGTTTTCTGATTGTACTTCTTTAATAGAAATAGATTTAACTAGTTTTAATACAGAAAATATTAATGATATGAGTTATATGTTTTTTAAATGTTCTTCATTAATTAATTTAAATTTAAGTCATTTTGATACTAGAAATGTTACTGATATGAGTTATATGTTTGCTGAATGTTTGAATTTATCATATTTAAATTTAATTAGTTTTAATGTTGAAAAAGTTAATGATATGAGTTATATGTTTCAAGATTGTAAATCATTAAATAATTTGGATTTATCTAATTTCAGTATTAATAAGAATAATTGTATTTATAAAATATTTACTGGTATCAATTCAAAAAAATGTAAGATCATTATAAAAGATAAAAAATTGTTAAATACAAAAAAAAGAATGTTATTTTAGATTTATTTTTAATGAAATATACATTTTTGAATTTTTTAATATTCATTAGATTTTTCTTATTATATCAATAAATAATATATATTTTAAAACAATTCTTTTATTAAAGTTTAAAAAATAATTTAATTTTATTAAATTTGATAATTAAAAATTATTTATTATTAAAATGAGTGAAACCTATTCAGATCTCAATGATGAAGGATTTTTTTCTACTGGAAATATTATTATTTTTTCATTTTTATCATTATTAGTATTATTAATAGGTAAATATAAAAACTAATTATATAGTATATTTATATTTTGCAAATAAGGCTCTTATTGCTCAAGGAGGATATAAGAAAAAGAAAAGTCACAAATCTAAAAAAGGACAAGAATTTTGGTCATATGGTGATTAAAACATTATAAACTTTTATATTAACAATTTTCTTTAATTCTAAAACTAAATAATTTTAAAACAAAATCAAAAAAAACTAAATTTTTTTTTACAAAAAAAAAGCAAAAAACCCAAAAAAAAAAAAATAAAAAATTAAAAAAAATTAATTTAAAAAAATCAATATCCAAAAAATATTAATTAGTAATATCCTCAAGACATTTAGGATCAAATTCCTCTTCTTTAACAATAGGTTTCTCAACATTAACTCCATAAAAACCAGGAATATTTTTTCCTTTTAAAATAGAATTAATCAATTCAAAATCTTCATTTATATAATAATCAATTAAAACATGCATATCATGATTAAATTGTTCATCATCTTCTTGTGGTCCTTCATCTTCATCACCTAAATCTTCTAATTGATTTTGAGCAGCACCACTTGTAACATATCTAAAATTATCTTTTATAGTTTCATAAACATTTTTTCCTTTTAAGAAAATATTCAATAATTGTTTTCTTGCTTTTAATTCAGTTTCATTTATTTTTTTTTCTTGAGTTGCTTGTTCAATATCAAATTTTTCTTTTAATAATTTTTTCCTTGTATTAATAGCTTCTAATATTTTTATATAATTTTCAAATAAATTTTCTACTTTACTTGGACTTAATGTTCCTAACCACATTACACCATTCATTGTTGATATTGAATCTACTAATTTTTGATATGATTTTTCACCAAAATCTACTAATTCATATTTTTCTTTATCATATAAACGAGGATCATATATTTTTTTTGGCTTTTCTTCTTCTTTTTTTTCTTCCTCATTTTCTACATTTTCTTCTCCTTCTTTTTTCTCTTCTTCATCTCCTTTTTTTTCTTCTTCTTTCTTCTCTTCTTCTTTTTTTTCTTCTTCTTTCTTCTCTTCTTCTTTTTTTTCTTCTTTTTTCTTATCCTCTTTCTTTTCTTCTTTTTTTTCTTCTTTTTTTTCTTCTTCTTTTTCTTCTTCTTCTTTTTTTTTTCTTTCTTCTTCTTCAAGTCTTATTTTTTCTAATCTTTCTTCTTCTTTTTTCTTATAAAATTCAGTAGCATTTGTAACTTCTTCAGGAAACACAATTTCTTTATCATATAAATTTTCTTTGAAATTATATATTTCCATAGGAGTTTTGAACATTTTTTTTGGATTTGTAATTCCTTGTACTTCATCGAATTCTCTAATAAAATCAAATGCATATGGTAATCTATCTAATAATATTGTTTTTTCTTTATAATATAATAATTGTTCAATTTGTTCATCTTCTAATTTAATTCTTATATAATCTGCATTTTCATTTAATTCATCTTCATCTGTGTATGTTTTCTCTAATTTTCTTTGAACTCTTTCTCTTTTTATTAAATTTTTTATTTCTTTTGTGTAGTCAATTGGATCTCCATCTGCATCATACATTGTTTCTAAATGTCTTTGATATTCTTCTTTATCTAAAATTTTGAAATCTTCTGGTAAAATTATTTCGATATTTAATAAGTATGCTCTTACTAAAATATATTTCATTAATTTTAATAAGTTTTCTTGTATTTTGTATTTTTCATCAAATAATGTATAATCGTTACGTAAAAATTGAATAAATTGCATTGCTAATTTTCCAAAAATAAATATTTTTTTAAATCTTTCCATTACAGCATTTAAAATTAATAAATTAGTAATTAAAGTTTCATTATCTGAATAATCTAATTTATATGTTTCCCCCACTAAATCATCTTCTTTATTATTATTATTTTTTTCTCCTTCTCCTTCATTAACTTCATCACTTTTATTAGAAAATGATCTTCCATTAATTCTAAAATTATCATTATCTCCCATAATTAACATATATTCCTTATTTTCAATTTGGAAAAAATCAGTGATTTTTCTTAATTGTTCCTCAATTTTTAATCCAATAACTCTTAAAGGAACTTTAATATCAATAATAGTTGGAGATAATTTATCAAAAGAATAAATAGAGTCATTAATATAAACTGTAGTTTTTCCAGTTAATTCATCTAAAAATTTATTTTTATGATATAAACATAAATTTTCTTGTTCACCATTTGGATTAATAATATCTTCTTGATATTTTTCAAAACCACATTCTTCTTGGAAAAAATTAATATTTTCCATAATAATACAACAATTATCTTTTAATTCTTCTTCTTCAATTTTTGAATTATAATCAGCTAACTCTTCTAAATTTTTACAAAAATAAGTAGGATGTTCAGTAGCAACTTCAACATAATTTAATAAATCACTTGTTGTAAATTCTTGCATTTCATTTCCAATTTTAGGGCCAAAATCAACTAATAATAAAACTGCCTTTGCTCCATTATTTAATAAATAATTTAATGATTCAAACATAGTATCTTTAGTTTCTAGAAAATCAACATTTTTAAATTTTTTTCCAATTACATTTCCATCTTCATCAAGTTGATCAGAATAATTTCTTTTAAAAGTTTCAATATCAATTCTACAAACAACATATTTATTATCAACTCCTCCTTCATTTTTTATATTTTTTAAAGTTTTAACTCTAATTAATCTATCAATATATTCTTCATTAAATGTATTACTTGTTAAAACACTTTCTTTAAGAGCATTTTCAGTATTAGCATTTGATATTCCATTTATTTTTTCTAAAATATTATCTCTAACTTTATCACTTAATTTCTGATGATATTCATTAATTTCATTTTGTTCTTCTTCTGCATTTTTTGCTTTTTTTTTTGCTTTTTTAGCATAAGCATCATTTTTTTTTTTAAGTTCTGCTTCATATTTTTGTAAATCAGCTTCATTTAATTCTTGTCTTGTTAATAAATCAAATGTATATGGTGGCATTTGCATTTCTTCTCTTATTTCATTTGAAGTTTCATTAAAATTTTCTAATTCTTCTAAAAAAATATTTTTTACAAAATCAAAAACTTTACTATCTTCAGGATTAATTTTTCTCGAATTATGAAGAATACAATTAAATAAATTATTATAATTTAATTTACTTTCTTCATTTTCAATTTTATCAATTTTTTCTTTTAATTCATCAAGAGAACCATTCCAAAATTTAATTTTTTCATCAGCATTTTCAAAAGCTTCTTCTCCTAAACTTTCTTTTAAAATTCTATTATTTAAATCAGTAAAATCTTTCATAGCTCTTTTAGAAAAAACAATATTATATTCTTTATTAAAATATTCAAAATAAAATTTAAATATTTTCTCATTAGTCATATCAGGTAAAGGTGGATCTTCAGGTTTAACAGTTTCAATAGTATCTAAAACAAATTCATTAATTGAAGTAATAATACTTTGTTTTTCTATATTTTTTTCTAAATCTTTTATTCCTTCTGAATACTTATCAATATATAAATGAACTTTACCATTTAATTTCAAACTCAAATCACAATTTTTTAAAGGTGGAGTTGTAGCAAGAATCCAATCTTCAGAAAATAAACCATTTTTTTCTGAAAAAAAACTAAAAGTAAAACTTTTTTCTTCATCAGGGAAAATTTTACTATCTGAATAATGACAAAAAAATCTATCAATTCCATCACTTTTTTTATCTTGTAATTCAAATGGTTTTGTATTTTTTTGCCATTTGAAATAAACACAAGTTTTTCCTGTATTTTTTATTGTTACTGTATCAAATGCTACTTCGTTTGGGAGACTTGGAAAAAAAAGATCGTGTTTATCAAATTCTATATTTGAATATGTTGATTCGTCTATTTCTTCTGGTAATTTTTTATTGTCTAATACTTTTGATTCTGTATAATTTTCTGCGAAGATTTCTTCTTTTTCATCTTCTTTTGATTGTTTGGGAATTTCTTTTGATGGTGTCTTTTCAGTTTCAATTTTTGACATTTTTTAATTTTTTATAATTTTTTTTTATGTTAATTAAATATTTTTTTTTTATTTGAGTTTTTTTTATGAGTTGATAAGTTTTTTATTTTGGAATGATAATTATTTTTATATTGTGTTAATTAGATATTGTTTTTTTACTTTTTTTATATTTTTAAATTAAATAAATATTTTATATTTATTTATATAAAAATGAACTCATTTAAAAATATTATTTTGAATTATTATTTCATATTCAATCAAAATCAAAAATTAAAATTTATTTTTTTTTCCATTTTATAATAATATTTTCCCTTATAATCTAAGAGGATTAGTTTTAAAACTAGTAACAAAAGTTTTAGTTCTCTGAACGGTCATAGGTTTCTGACTTTCAAAATGGTCTCTAACAATTAAAAGTAAAGGAATAACAATTAATAAAATAGCTAAACCAATAGCCCACATTCCCCTTCTTAAATAAGCATTATACATTTTATCACTTTTATAATTATTATAATTAGCATAAACAAAAGGATCATAATTAGTACTAATATAAATAGAAATTTTTTTTCCACTTTCTTGAATATCTGAGAAACTTGGTTCAAAACCAGGAATATTCCAAGGAAAAATTGTATAACTTTCATACCAATTATCAAATCCATTACATTTAAAATGTTTATAATCAAAATATAATTCTCTAGTATTTTGATCTAAAATTAAGCATAATGTTCTTAATATGTAATATTGATAACATACATCACTTTCATATGACCATGCTCCTTTCTTTTTTTTACATTCTATATTATTAGATGATGGAATTATTTTTTTAACAAAAAAATCAATTTTATCTAATTTTATTGTTTTTACTGAAAATGTATTGTCTATTAGTAAAAAAAGTCTTGTTGTTAAATTGTATCCTCCATATGAACTTTCGTATAAAGATTTATCTAAATTTATTGATTTTAATAAGGAAACTGTATTATTTTTCATAAATTCAAATGGTTTGTAATAAAAGTTTTGTGAATGGGATAAATAATTAAATTTAATATAACTTTTATCTAATTGAATTGTGTTGTTTTTCTTGTTTTTTAAATAAAATTTCCAATCTTGTAAATCATTATATTTTGTTTTATTCCATTGTTGAGAAATTTTTTTAAATTTATTTTCTTCTTCTCTTAATTTTGGATTACTACTTTTATAAAAAAAGTATATTCCCAATAATATTAAAAAAAATAATATTATCCAATACATTATTTTAATATATAAAATCATAACAGGAGTTTTTTTTAAGTCATAATCATCAAAACTACTTTCATTTTCTTCTGAATTTGATAATTCATTTTCTTCTCTTTTATTATCATTATTATTTTTTAATTCTGAACCAATATTTATCTTCTCTATAAATTCTTCTTTGTCATTTCCTTTTTCATCCATTTTATTAAAAAATTTAAAAAAAATTAAAAACAATTAGTTAAATAAATTTAAAAAAAGATATATATTAATATAATTATAAATATAAAATTCTTTATTAAAAAATTTTTTAAATGTGAATATTATTATTTAATTTTGATTATAATTTAAATTTTGGTTCTTATTTTGTAGATTTTGATTTTTTTTATTTAATAAATATTTTTCTACATATTGTCTAATCACTTCTTCATATTCTTTACAATACTGTGATGAAGTATAATCATTTCTACTTTCAATTAAAGAATTTTCATCGAAAATTTTAATTAATTCATTTTGTTGAATAACAAAATTATTAATAAATTTAATAGGATCTTTACTATAAGCTTCATAAAATTCATATCTATATTTATGCTTATTTAAAATATTAATCATAGAATTCATTTTTTTATCAATATCATTTATTTGATATAAATAATTATCAACTTCATTATGATTCATTGGATTAGGAAAAAGATGTTTTGGAAATAATAATTTTTCTTCATCATAATTAGATAAAAATGATAAAATATTATTAAAATAAGGATCTTCAATATCAATAACAATATCTTTTAAAATTTCATTCTTTTTATAATCATAAGATAAATCTTTAATATTAAATTCAATAATAATTGGATCAGGTTCTTTTAAATGATCATTTAATTTACCAATTAAAGATACAATATTCATTTTTTCACATTTAAATATTTTTTGAAGTGGAGTATTATTTATTATATAACAAGGATTTTCATTATCTTGAAGTGAATTTAATTTTATATATTGCCACATATGATATAAAATATTAGTTCTTGTTCCTTGTTTTATTCCTAAAATTTGATTTAATTGAGGTGATAATGAAAATTCTAGATTTGGGTAATTTATATATAATTCAATTTCGATTTTGAAATTTTTTATATTTTTTAATAATTCTCTTTGAATCATAAAACCACTATTTAATTTATTATCAATGTTTTGTTCATAATAATTATCATATAAATTATCTTTTCTATAATTATTTTTCCAATTTATTTTTTGATAAATGTTATTTTCAAATTTTATTGATAAACCAGATAAAAAATCAGTAAATTTTTTATTATCATATTTCATTTTATGATTTTCTGGAAAATTATTTATTATTTTTCCTTGTATTCTCATATTAAATTTTTCATTACCATTATCATCTTTTAATATAAAAGCAAATATCTGAGTTCTTAATAAAGCTTTTACAACACTTTTTGGTTTTATTAATTGTTCTTGAATATCTAAACGAGTTTTATATATTTTATCATCTATTCCTTTTTCTAAATTTTGGAGATATTTATATAATTTATAATTTGGAATTAATTTTTCAAAATCTTCATTTATTAAAAAATTTTCTAATAAATTTCTCTTTGGAGTTATTTCTAATTTTCTTTCATAAAATTCATTACCAAAATATTTCATTAATTTCAAATCAAATTTTTTACTCTCTTCTTCTAATTCTTTTCTTTCTTCATCTTTTAATTGATTATTTTGTGGTCTTATTGTTTTATCTGTTGGGTTTTTTATATTTTGTTGAATTGATTGCATTATTATAAATTAAAATGAATAATTTATGGAGAATAAATTAAAAATATTCAATGATTAATTTTTTTTAAAAAAATGAATAATATCAATTAAATATGTAAAATAATTATTTAATTAAAAAATCTATATTAAAATTGCAGTTTTAAAAATTGTTTAATCCTTGATAATAAATTATAATGAATATATTTTAATAATATAATTGAATTTCCTGTTAATGTTGATTATTTACATAAATTTCCTTAGTTGGAAATATCATTTAAATATATATTAAATATTAATTTAAATACAATCTATAGATATAAAAATTAAATATATATTTATTTGATTGTATTTAAAAAATTGAGCACATTCTACAATTTTCTTGTTTTCTTTTTTCTTCTTCTTTTTCCATTTCTTCTTTTAATCTTCTTTGTTTTTCTATTTGTAGATTATTGTAAATATCTTTTGTTGAAATGCTATTTTTTAAATTGAATTTTTTATATTTTTTTATATTAATAATATGAACTTTTGGATCAATAGTTACTTTAAATTTTCTAGTTAAAGTATCTGATAAATTCATAATTGAAGTATCTAAAGATAAATTAGTATTAACTGTATCTATTGAACTAATACTTGGAGATTTTTTTAAAGTTTTCCTTTGATTCATTAATTAAATTATTATATTCTTACACAAATAATTAAATATATTTTATTGGAATTATTAAATAAAAAAAATATTATGAAAACATATGAATATTAAATAAAATTGTATTAAATATTTTTTATAAATAATAATTTTTAAAATTATTTTACATATCCAATATATAATATATAAATAAAAAATATATAAATTATGAAATTATTCTTTTTCACTTTCTTCATTTTCTTCCATTATCTCATTTTCTTCTTCAACATTATCCCGATCAGCAAAATCAATATCATCTTCATGTTCCATATATCTAGGATCTTTTTTATCAATAAAAGAATAAAAAACATCATCATTTTTAAAATAACAATATAAAATACGAAAAGTTTCATAATCAGAATTCTGTTCTTTTTCTTTATTTTGCATTTTATCAATTTGAATATCATCATCCCTATTTTTATTTTTTAAACTTAAAAGTACTTTTCCTCTAAAATAATCACCAAATTCTCCTTTTCCTTCTAATTGTAATTGAACTCTATTTAAATCAGGAGTTCCAATTCTTTTAATTTCTTTTTTTTCTTCATTTGAATCAAAAATTCTTAATAAAGCACTTAAATAAGCAGTTTTATTATCATCTTTTAAATTTCTAATTATCATTTTTAAATATAATTTTAGTTTTATATGATATTCTGCATCTTTTAATTTTTTATCATAATCTTTATCATTTTCTAATCCTCGACAAGGATAATCATATTCTTTTCCTCTCATCCAACTTATATATTCAGTTTTTTTTCTTTTCATAAATAAAGGATTATTTGGATCATTATTAATTGAATTTATACGAGAAAAATTACCTTTATCCAGAAAAATATTTTGACAATATTTTAACCCTATATCATATTCTTTTATTTTTAAAGCAATTAATGCTAAATTATAAATTATTCTTTCTAAATGTAAATTTTTATTTATGAAATCAGTAATTTTAGTATCTTTTTCACTACGAAAAACTGAATGCTCTTGTAATAATTCATCACCAAATAATAAAGCATTTTTATAATCTCCTAATTTAATATTATACTTAATAAACCTTTTTAAAAACATAAAATAATCTTTTGGGAAATCTTGATTATTTTGTTTAAAGGGAATATATGCCCAATTAAATATTTTAACTGCATTTAAATAATCTCTTCTTATTGCATAAAATGTTCCTGCATTTAAAGATAAATTTGCAAGGTAAATATTTGTTTTTGATAAACATTTTAAACCATTATCTATTGATTGTTTAAAATATGATTCAATTATATTTTCTAATTCTTGATTATTTGTATTTGAAATTTTCCATTTTTTTAATAATTCTTTTCCTATTAATTCTTTAATATCACTTAAATATGGATGAGTTAAAATATAAAAATTTGATATTAATTCTATTGCTTGTATTTCATAATAAAAAGGTTCTTTTTTTATTTCTAAAGTTGTTGAAATTTTTTGTTCGAAATTAAAAGTGTTATTTGAATTTGGACTATGAAAATTATTTTCATGATTACTATTATTTTCAAAATAATTATTTGAAAATAATTTCTCTGAAATTTCTTGAATTTCTTTTGATATATTAATCATTATATATGATAATAAACTAAATTTTTTTTTTTGATATGAACAAGGTAAAATTGCATTTATACTATTTTCATTTTTAATTATCATTAGATTTTCAGTATTTTGATATATCATTCCAGTTAAATCCATTTCAGTATTTGGATTATTAACACTTAATGTTATTATTTCATTATAAATATATTTATATAAATCTAAACATTCATTTTTTTTACTTATTGCTGATGTTTGATTTATTTTATCTTCTTTTTGAGATTCTGATTCATTTTTTGAATTTTTTTCTTGTTGAATTAAATTTATTTCTTTTTCATTTAATAATTCATCTCTTTTTAATTCATGAAAAAAAATAATATACCAAGTACTAAAATGATTACTTTTTGTTATTTTTTCATAATAATATCTTAATAACATATACTTATCAAAATTTTCAATAAAAGTTAAATTTCTATTTATAATAAATTGAGAATAATTACAAATATATTCATCATTTTTATTTTCATTACAAAGAAATTGAGTAAAAGAAAAAGTTTTTTTCTTAGAAGAAATCTCAATAATATATTCAGGTTTCCAAACAATATTCATTAAATGTCTATTTGTATAATTTAAATTTGAATTAGGAGGATAAAAATTTTTATTATTTTCATCAATATCATCTTTAACATTTCCCCAAAATAAATTAATTCCAGTATGATATTCAAAAGCTTTTAAAAAAGGAGGAATTGACATACATTTTAATTTACAAAATAATAATATTTCCTTACTTTCAATTTTATAATAATTTTTAATTTCTTCTGTTATAAAATCCCATAATTGTTTATGATTAAGTAACTTTCCTTTTACTCTTATTCTATCTTTTGTATGGTTAAATAAAACATTTAAAAATAAAGTGATTTTATATTTTGCTCCTTGTATATGGTCATCTGGAATAATATTATTTTGTTTTTTATTTAAATTATGAATATCATTTTCATTTATTTTATTTTTTTTATCTTCATTATTAATATTTAATATATCATTTCTTACATTCTCATCATTATTTTTCTGTGAAGAATTTTGTTTTGGATCCCAAATATTAAAATAAAACTTATATAAATCACTTGAAGCAGAACCAATATTCATATAAATTTCTTTTAAATATTTAAAATAAGTCCATTCAGTTTTATTTTCAACTTTACTTTCACTTTTAATTTCATATAAATTATACAATTTTTGATATTTATAAGGTAAATATTGTGAAGGGAAAGAAGGATAATTTATTGTAGATAAATTATCCATATATGATAAATATGAATACATTCTATCTTCTGCTAATATATGGAAAATTATTTTTTTACATGTTCTTGCCAACATTTCATTCAAACAAAATTCTTTTATAAAAGGAGTTTTTGCTTTATCTGCAATATAACCTAAAGAAGCAATATTAATTCCATTTGAATGTAATAAATTATCAAATGATTCTGAATCGTAAACTTTAAAATAAAATGAATCTAATGAATTAACAAAAATATTTAAATATTTTTCTTTATATAATCTCTCAACTTTCATTTGATTTTGTAAATCATTTGATTTATTATTATCAACATTATCTTTTTTATTTTTTGAATCTCTTCTATTATGAAATGTAGTTTCATTAAAATTATTATCTTTTCCTGAAATTAAAGATAATAATTCATGTCTAAAATATATTTTTTTATGAAATAAAATTTCATTTATTTGATAACTTTGTTCTGGATATTCAGTTAAATTATTTTTAAAATCATTATATTTAATATCAATATAATCAATTGGTTGACTTTGAATAATAATATTTTGACCTCTTTGTTTAATATTCCCATATTTTTCTTTTTGTTCATAAAAAAATATATTTTTACTTTGAGAACTACTTGAAGGATTATCTTTATCATTATCTATTTTATTAAAATAATCATTAATAATATCAAATAATTTTTCATAAGGTTTTTTTTCTTGATTATTTTTTTTTTCTCCTTCAACAATACTTTTATTTAAATCATTTTCTTCTTTTTGATTACTATCTTTTTTATTATCATTACAAGAAAATAAATCATTAAATAAATCCCAACATTTATTATATAAATCACCTTGAATTTCTTTAATTTCTCTTTTAGTTTCAACTTTCATAGTATCTAAATTTTTTGCAGTTCCTGCAAAATCATATTCACATAAAAATCTAAATCCACAATAATCAATAATACAAGTTAAAGGAACTCGATTTGATTGTCCTTTAATATTATTAGAATTTAAAAAAGAATTATTTTGTTCTGATTCTGAATTTAAAAAATTTGCTTTTAAATTTGACCAAGTACCTTCAATTATTTGTAAATCACCATTTTCTTCAAAATCATTTCTACTATTTCTATTATTATTATTTTGAGTATTTTGAGTATTATTTAATAAATTTTCTGAATTTGAATCCCTATGACGATATGTTATTAATCCCCATGTCATTGTTATTGTAATACCAAAAAAATAATATATTAAATAATGATCTTTTGTTTCTGATTCTAATAATGATTCAAATAAAATTGGAATTATTTTAGTTTTATTTCTATCTTTAAATGTTTCTTTTTTTAAATAACTTAATATTATTTTTGCTAATCTTTCACAATATTTTGTATATTCATTTACAATTAATTGAATTGATAATTCTAATTCTATTAATTTAGAAGCTTTTTTTGATGAACTTGTATATTCTTTTATATATTCAGTCCATAAACTTTGATATATAATTTCTAAATTTTGTACAAATTTATAATTTGTAAATTGATTTCCTTGAGTATTAGTTTTATTTGTTTGACTTTCTTCAATTTTTTTCTGTGAAGCATTTTTTTTATTTGCTTTATTTTTCAATTCAACAATTCCATTTTGTATCTTATTGAAAATTTCATATTCATTATCATTCATATAAAATTCCCATTCAATTTCATTTTCTCCTTCAATATTTGTATATTTTAAAGTATAATGATTATCTTCTGGTGAATCATCCATTAATTTTGCTTTTTCTATTGGAATTTTATCTGGTTTTAATTCCATATCTGTAATTGCTTTTTTATATTTTGATAAATCAAAATCATTTATTGATTCAAATTTCTTTTCACCTGATTTTATTTTTTGAGATGTTTCTTTTAAAAATTTTTTTGCTTGTTTATCATTTGGAATTGGATAATAGGATAATTCTTTATCATCAAATATCATTACTCTTTCTTTTGTTGTTAATTTACGTTTTCCATATTTTTCTACTAAAATTCCATAAAAATTTGAGTTGTTCATAATTTTATTTTTTTTTTAAATTTAATTTATGTAATTTAGTATTTTATATGTTATATTTTTTATTTTACTTATTTTTAACTTTTAAACATGTTATTTTATCTAAAAAATTAAAAAAATGGATAAACAGATAAATATAAAATTAAGTAAAATTAAAAAGAATTTACCAGAAAGATTTATTTTAAAACAACCAGTTAGAAAATACATATTTATTATATTATTTCTATCAATAATTTCATCAAATTTAACAATGAGTATATTTAGAGGCTCATCAAAAGAAATAAAAAAAGAATTAAATTTAGATGAAACAACATATGGATTTTTTGGAACATTATATAATTTAGGAAAAGTATGTGGAACAATAATATTATTATGTTTAAATCAACAAAATAGAAAAAGAATGATAAGTTCAGCACTTTTTTCTTCAAGTATGTTACTTCTTTTATTCAAATTTTCAAATAATAAATATATATTAATGCCAACTTTTTTTTTTACTAGTTTTTGTATTATAATTTTTAATATTTATGTTCCAATTTGGATTGATCAATTTTCAATAAATAAATATAAAACTATTTATTTAACTTTAGTACATTTAGGAAAAGCATTAGGAAATGTATTTGGTTTTATTATTAATTATAAAATGAAAGGAGAAACATTTAAAGATCAATTTATGTATGAGTCTTTTTTATTATTATTTTTTTCAATTAATATATCATGTACACCAAATGTATATTTTGCAAAAAATATTTTAATTGTAAAAGAAGTAAATGAAAATGAACAATTTAATTTTAAAGACCCTGATGATAATTCAAATAATCAACAAAGAAATGGAAGTATAGTTTCATTATTTAAAATAAGATATTCAAATGAATCAACATATGAAGATTCATTTTGTCATAAATTATTCAAAAGTTTTTTTAATAAAATATATTTTACTGCTTTAATTTCAGCAACAATAATAGTTGTTACTGAAAGTGCATTAAATTTTTGGATAATTGATTATATACCAAATGTATTAAATGAAAAAAATGAACAAAAAAGATTAATTTTTCATTTATTAATATCATCATCAGGTCCTTTTGGTGGTTTAATTACAAATATTTTAATTACTTGTTGTGTAGGAAATTATAATCAAAAATATACTCCTTTTATTATGTTTTTAATGTATATTATTACTACAATTTCTGGTAATTATTTATCTTATATAGATGAGTCTATACATTTTATTTATTTATCTATTATTTATTTTATTTCTTGTTTTTCTTGTTTACCTATTTTACAAGGTATTTGTTTAGGTTATACTACAAATTCTCTTAAAGCTATGTCATTAACTTTATTTAATTTATTTGTTGAAATTTTAGGAGAAGTTCCTTCTACTTTTTTTTATGGATATATTTATCAAAAATATATTTCTGTTGATAAAAAATATGCTTTGAGAATTTTAATGTATTCTTTATTTTTTGGATTATTTTTTTCTTTTTTGACTTTTCTTTTTACTTGTTTTAAAAAAAATAATGAAAAAGAACTTTTTATTTCTAATCATGATAGTGGAGTTGAGTTAAAGGATACTAAAGTTGAAGTTGAGGATAAAAAAAGTTTTTATTCTACTATTAAATTAGATTCTGTTTCTGAATCTGGTGGAAATGAATCTCATAGGAGAATAAATTCTTTTAGTGATAAGTAAAAATAATTTATTTAATTGGATTTTATTATTTAATTTTACTTTGAATTAAATTAATTTTTAAAAGGTAAAGTTATATTATAATGAAAAAAATTAATAATTTTATAAAACATTAATTTTCATTATTTCTTTTTTTTAAAATTTAAAATTATATAAATCATAAAACAATTAAAAGAATTTATTTTTTCGTATTTTTTTTTTAATTATTATTTCCTATTTTAATTTAATTTAATTAATTTAATAATATTAAAAATGAAACCAAATAGAAATTATCAATCATTAGAACATTTATCACAATCTACTAATTTGATATATAAAATAGCAAATGAATTAAAGTTAAAATACAAAAATGTATTTTTTGCTGCAAAATATTCAGACGATCAATTATATAATGATGTAAAAAATGCATTAATTACAGAGCAAGTTCCTTTAATTTTTAATTTAGCATTTCATCCAGTTGAAATTAATATTTTAAATATAATAAGAAATAAATTTCCAGAACATAAAATTTTATCTGCTAGAAATGTAACAAGATTAGGAAAAAAAAATAATAAAAATAATAATGAAGAAATGAATGATTTAGAATATGAAAAATTAAAAGAAGAAGAATTAAGAGAAAAACAAATGGAAAAAAGAAAGGAAGAATTAGAAAAATTAAAAGAAAAAGCATATTTAAGAAAAGCAGAATTAAAAAAAATGATAAATAAAAAAAATAAAAGTCCAAATAAAAAAATAACAGAAGAGGAAGAAGAATTTAATCCAAGAATAAAAAATCATGAATTAATTGATCAATATAAAAATAAAGTTAAAAATGATTTACAGGGTAAAATATTTAAATATGATGATGAAAAATATAAATCAGAACAAAAAAGAATTAAAGAAGAAAAAAGAGAAAAATGTTTAGAAATACAAAATTTTTTAGATGCTCAAATTAATGAAAAACATAATAGGCAAATTGATGAAATTAAATTAAATAATGCATATATGAATGAAGAATTTAAAGATTATGTTAAATGGAGAGAAAAAGAATATGAAAAAAATATGGGAAGAGTGAAAAAATATAGAGAATATCAAAATGAATTAGCTCAAAATTTAAGAGATAAAGAAGAAAAAAGAAGATTTGAACAAAATGAACAATTAAAAATTAATAATACAATTAGACAACAATATAATATTAATCCTGAAGAAGAAGTTGATAAAATTATAAATAAACAAAGAATGAGAAAGAATAATTCAATGGATGTTGAAAGATATAATATTATAAATCATTCAACTGATAATATATATAATACTTATAATAATATAAATACAGACAATAATATTAATAATAATATAACTAATAATAATAATATATCAAATATTTCTAATAATAATAATAATGATAATATAAAAAATAAAAATGAAAATGATAATAATGATAATATAAATAATAAAAGCTATATGGAAAATGATGCAATTAAACAAAGAGTTTTAGCAAGAATTCAAGAACAACAAAATGCAGCAAAGTATTTAAAACAAATATATGATTCACATGAAAAGAATTTAAATGAAAGATATAATAAATTCCTCTATGGAAATAATAATGAAACAGAAAAGAAAAAAGAATTAGAAATAGCTGATAAAAAAAGACAAGAAAAAATAGAAGAATATAGACAATTTATGGATGATAAAATAAAAAAGAAAAATTTAGATAATCAAAAGAAAAAACAAGAAGATTTAGAATATAGAATGTATTTAAATAAATCATATAATGAATATTTAAATGAAAAAAATGGAAGAAGAAAAAAACAATTAGAACAATATGAAAAATATAGAAAAGAATTAGAAGCTCAAATTCAAGAAAAAAAAATAAGAGGAAAAGAACAATTAAAATATACAGAAATAATATAATAAAAAAATAATAAAAAAGTAATTAAATTTTTTCTTAAATAAATAAAACATAAAACATAATTTTATAAATTAAAAAAATGAACAAAGAAATAAATGAAGATAATAAAGTAGAAAATGAAAATGAAATCCCAAAATTTCAAGAAACAGAATTTGATATATTAATAGATGAAAGTAAACAAGGTGAAAAAGAATTAAGAAAAAAATGTCAAGAATTAAAAAAATTAGCAGATAAAATTCACAAAGCAAATGAGTCAAAAATAAAAGAGAATAAAATAAAAGATTCAGAAATAAATTCATTAAATGATAATATAGAAAAAATAATTTTAAATAATTATGATTTAGAAGTAGCAATTCAAAAAGAATTAGAATTAAGAAATAAATATGAAGGAGAACAAAAAAGAATTGCAGAATATTGTAATGATTTAAAAAGAAAATTTCAAAATATGGAACAAACAATAAAAGATTATGAAGATACTATTCAAAGTATGAATAAAGAAAATGTTGATTTACAAAATGCTTATGAGAAAAAAATAGAACAAATTGAACAAGATAATTTAAAATTAGAGAAAAAAATAGATGATAGAATTAATTTATATAATCAACAAAAAAGAGAAATTATTGATAATCAAAATAGAGTTGAAGGAATTAAAAGAGATATTGAACAACAAAAAAATACTTTTAATGAAAGGGCAATGGTTAATAAAATTAAATATGAAGAATTAGAAAAAAAATATAATACATTACAAAAAAAAGTTTATGAATTACAAATGATTTTTGATATTAAAAAAAGTGAAAATACTAAAAATCGAATAATGAAAAATAAAAATAAAGTTGATGAAATTGATGTAATTGAAAAAAAAATTAAAGATTATGAAAGTAGTAATTTACAATTAAGTAATCAAATTGCAGAATTAACTAAACAATGGAAAGAAATGAGTATGGGAACAGAGTCAACAATGGAAATTTTATCTACAAATGGTAATAGAACTGATAAAAGAAATTCTACAAGATTATCAACTAATAATAATAATAATAAAAATAATAAAAAAGGTGGTAGTACTTTGAAAAGTGTATATTAATTATTTGAAATAATATTATTATTTAATTTTTATTTTTTTTAATTTTAATTTCTTTTTGGTAAAAATTTAAAAAAAATATACATTTAATAAATTTTATCAATTTCAAAATTTCAAAAAAAATGATTTTTAACAAAAAAAAAAAATATTAAAAAAAACATTTTATAAAATTTTATTAAAAAAAAACCTTAATGATTTATTTCCAATAGTGCTTCAACAGGATCTCCATTATGTGCTCTAAGTGCTTTAATAGCTTGTTGTCTAGTACAATTTCCTTCAGTCATAACAGTTTCAATAGCTTCTTTATCTAAACCTTCTTCACTAACTTCTCCTTCTTCTTCAGGTACAACTTCTACTTTTTGTTCAACTGGTTTTTCAGTAACAGTTTTTAATTTTTCTCCTTCTTTCTTCATTTGAGCAATTGCTTCTTGTGACATTTTTTTTTCAGGATCTTCAAAAGTCAATTCACCAAAAATTATAAAATTATTTTCATTTTGAGGAGAAGTATAAACTTCTGGATCTTTAACACATAAAATATAATTGTCTTTTTGTTTCATTGTTACTCTATTTACACCTTCCATTTTTACCATTCCTAATTTTGATATTGCTTTTCTTACTTTTTTTTCTGATTTTCCTGTTACTTTTTCTTCTTCTTCTGGTTTTTTTTCTTCTGTTTTTCCTTCTTCTGGTTTTTTTTCTTCTGTTTTTACTTCTTCTTGTTTAGTCTCTTCTGTTTTTTTTTCTTCTGTTTTTACTTCTTCTTGTTTAGTTTCTTCTGTTTTTTTTTCTTCTGTTTTTACTTCTTCTTGTTTAGTTTCTTCTGGTTTAGTTTCTGACATTTTTTTTGGTTTTTTAAGATATTTAAATATTTTTTTATTTTTTTTTTGAAATTTAAATGTTTTTTTTATTTTTTTTTATTTGCTATTTGATTTTTTTTATTAAATTATTAAAAATTATATAATATTTTAATTAAATATAAAAATATATGGATGATAAGACAATTTTTTCTATTAATGCTTTTGATGATGTTGAAATTGCAAATGAAATTTTTAATATAAAAGGAATTTTTTGGAATATAATTATTTATAAATCAATAGATTCAAAATATTTCATATTATATAAAATATACACTTATAAATATTATTATAAAAGTATAAAAATTAATAATGACAATGATTTTATAAATCAAATTAAAAATTCAATAATGAATAAAAAAGTTTCAATTAATGAAAATGCACTTGTTTTTATTTTAGATAATGAAAATAAATCAATTAAAATTAAATTAAATAAAATAAATCTTAAAAATGAGTAAGAATTATTCATCTTAAGTCAACAATTTAAATTATGTCAAAATCACAATATTAATAAAATAAATAATTTAGAAAATAAAATTAATGAATTAGAAAATAATATTAATAATATAAAAGCATTAATACCTAAAAAGATTGAATCAATAAAAAATATAGCTGATAACAATATTTTAAATAATAATCTTTCTCTAGAATTAAAATCAAATGAATTTAAAAATATTGATAAAAAAAATAATAATCAAAATATATTAAATCAAAATAATTATATTGAAGCTGATTATAAAATTAAAGATGAATATATCAATAAAAAAATTAAAGTAATAAATTCTAATTTTCAAGATCAAAATACAAATTATGAAAGTATTAAAAATTGTGAGATTTATATTAATAAAACATTAAAGAATTTTAATTATGATTTTGAATTTGAAAAAAATAATGAAAAAATTATATTCAATTTTAAAGAATTATTAACAAATACAAGTCAATTATTTTATGAATGCAATTCTTTATCAAATATAAATTTATCAAAATTTATATCAAATGAAGTAACTAACACTAGTCAAATGTTTTTTTTATGTGATTCAATAACACATTTAGATTTAACAAATTTTAAAACTAATAAAGTTACTGATATGAATAATATGTTTTCACATTGTTCATCATTACAAAATTTAAATATTTCAAACTTTGATACAAATAATGTTAAAGATATGAGTGGAATGTTTCATAAATGTTATTCTTTAAAAGAAATTAATTTGTCTAGTTTTAGAACAAATAATGTTACAGATATGAGTGATATGTTTTCTGAATGTATTTCATTAATTGAATTAGATTTATCAAATTTTGAAACTCCAAATGTGAATGATATGTTTAAAATGTTTTTTAAATGTTCTAATTTAATTAAATTAG
This sequence comes from Isotricha sp. YL-2021a, assembly GCA_023806865.1. Lineage (NCBI taxonomy): Eukaryota > Ciliophora > Litostomatea > Vestibuliferida > Isotrichidae > Isotricha > Isotricha sp. YL-2021a. Next base: position 5,665 of record JAJJLH010002320.1, on the reverse strand, counting down.
ATATTCGAAATTTTTCTTTTGATGAAAATACTGACACAACAGAAATGTTTCTTTATATAAATACTTATTGTAATATTATATCAAATTATATAATTGAAAAAAATTAATGAAAAAAAAATATCTAAATTTAAAAAAATTAAAAACAAAAAAAAAAACCTAATTCCCACAATTACATATATTTTTCTGAGCAAATTTCCCTTCCAAAGGAGTTTGTTCTAAATTATATCCACTATTAACTTTTTTCCCTTCTCTACTATTAATTAACTTTTGTGTTAATTTTTCAAAAGCATAATTAACTTGAAAACTACTTTTTGCACTTGTCTTAACAATTTCAATATTACTTCTATTACTAAAATTCCTAATATCATCATCACTAATAACTTTTTGTTCTTTTAAATCATCTTTATTACCAATAATTAATTTAATAGGTTCATCAGTAGTATATTTTAATATATCATCTAACCAATCATTTAAATGATCAAAGCTATTTTTATCAGTTTGATCATAAACTATTAAAATACCATCTGCTCCTCTATAATAAGCACTTGTTACTGTTTTAAATCTTTCTTGTCCTGCTGTATCCCATATTTGAAGTTTTATCTTTTTGTCATTTATTTTTAAACATTTAAAACGAAAATCTACTCCTATTGTAGTGTAAAAATTGTCTGTAAATGTATCATCTGCGAAACGAAGGAGTAAACACGATTTTCCTACTCCTGAATCACCTATTATTACTATTTTAAATAAGTCGTCATATTGTTTTGTTGAAAATTCTTTACTTAGACTTGTTGATAAGGAGTTTTGGTTGCTCATTTTTTCTTTTTTTTAAATTTATTTTATTTATTTTCATTCCCTTTATTTTACTATAAAATTCTAAATTTTCATATACTGTCATATATTCAAATATTGAATCAAATTGAGGACAATAACCTATTAATGATCTTATTTCATTAAAATTGGAATTTAGTTCTTTATTATCTATAAAAATTTTTCCATATGTTGGAATATATTCATTTGATAAACATTTAAATGTTGTTGTTTTTCCTGCTCCATTTACTCCAAGAAAACCAAAACATTCTCCATAATTCAAACAAAATGATAAATTTCGAACTGCTCTTGTTATTGTTTTTGAATTGTTGCAAAATGGTCTTTTTTTAAAATTTTTTATAAGGTTTTGAACAATTATTGAATAATTTACTTTTTGTAGACTTTTTGAATTTACTTTTTTAATTTCTTTTATAACTTGAGTATCTTTTATATTTTCAAGGTTTTTTATGAGGATATTATTATTATTATTGTCATTATTGATATTTTTATTTTCTATGTTTTTATTTTGATATTCATTTATCATTCGGATTATATTATTTTCTTTATTATTAATACCAATAATATTAGTTTCCTTATTATTAGTATTATTAATAACATTATTTGAATTATTATTATGGTTATTAGTAATATTTAAGATATGATTTCCATAATGATTATTTTCATTATGATTTATATTATTTATATTATTATTTTCATTATTTATAAAATTGTTTTCAAAATGTTCATTATTATTATTCTGAATATTATTTATTGTTTCTATTGATTCTGATTGTAATAATTTTGAAGTATAACAACATTTAAAAAAGTTTTTATGATTTTCAAAAATAATTAAAATTAATAAATAAATGATAATTTCAACTCCCATATAAATACAATCACAACCAATATATTTTAAAGAAATAATGACACTGAAAGCATCAGTATTTTTTTCATCATCATCATCAAATAAAGAATTCATAGATAATAATTGATTATATCCATAACAAAAGCAAAATGAAGGAATAATTCTAAAAAAATATTGTAATTTTTTAGCATATTTAACTAAATCATCAAAAATTCTTAAAACTAATATAACACTTCCAGCAAGAGCACCTCCAATAAAATTAATAAGAATAACTGCATTTTGACCAGAAGATTCAGAAGAAAAAATAAAACTAAATAAATAAGTAAAAGAGATCATTGAAGGACCATATAATAAATAAAGTATATATAAATATTTCTTATAAAAACCAAAAAAATAAATTAATAATAAACTAATTCCACCAATAAAATAATATTTTAATAATTCAAATAAATAATTATTAAACCAATAAGATAATAATGAAATTCCTGATATAATTTGTAAATGTTTTGTATTTGTTTCTCTTTCTTTTATTATTATTGTTATAAAATTTGCTGGAATTAAAGTAAAAGCAATTGATACAAAAAATACTAAAGTCACATAGTTTCTTTCTTCAAAACCATTTTTTTCAAATTTTGATACAGGTAAAGGATAATTTATAAAATTGATATCTAAATTTTTATTTTTTTTTTTAGAAATATATTTTATTATATTTTGAAACATAAAATTAGGATAAACAATTGGTCCTTGTCTTGCAATTGCATTTACAGTTACTACAATTTCAAATTGATGAAATCTTTCATCAAATCTTAAACAATAATAAGAACCATAATTATTAGTATAATTTTTTTCTGCAACTCCATTCCAAAAATCTATAATTGAATATAATGAAAATTCTTGTGTCATATTAACTTTTTCTATTTTAAAATTCTTAAAAGATTTATCATATCCTTTAATTACTTCTTCAGGGAATTCATTAAATGATAAAAGACATTTATCATAATATAGTATTATTTGTTTTTTATTTGTTAATTCTGAAGGAGATAATTTAAAACTAGGATTATCTGGAAAATATTCAATTGAACTTACAAATAATCCAATTAATATTAAAAGAATTGGACATAAAATTTCTAATATAAAAGTTTTTGAATCACGATAAATTTGTTTAAATCTTTTTTTAATAGAAACACTTAAATCTATATAAAATTTTTTAAAAAAAGAATATTTTTGATTATAATTATTATCATCATATAAAATTTTATCAATATTAATTTTTAATTTTTCTGTTAAATCACTTTTTTTTTTATTTCTTATTTTTTCTAAAGAAGAGACATTTAGAAAAACATCTTCTAAAGTAGGCATAGAAACTGTATAACTTTTAATCTTTAATTTTTTTAAATTATTATCTAATTTATTAAAAAAAGTTTCAAAATTAAATTTCATATTATTTCTTTTTTTGAATTTAGGAATTCTAAATAAAATTTCTTGACTCAATACTTCAATTTTAATTTCATTATCATAATCATCAAAAATATTTTTAATAAATTTAATAATATCATGATTAACAGAATTTATATCTTTTATTATATTAATAGAAATGAATTTTCCATATTTTTCAATTAAAAAAAGTGTAGTTCCTAAACAAATTAAATTCCCATTTGATATAATACCAATCCTTTTACCTAAAATAGCAGCTTCTTCCATATAATGAGTAGTTAAAACTATTATTTTCTCATCACAATATCTTTTTAAAATATCCCATAATTTTCTTCTTGAAGTTATATCCATTCCACTTGTTGGTTCATCTAAAAAAATTACTTTACTTCCACCTATTAAAGCAATTGCAATAGATAATTTTCTTTTTTGACCACCTGATAAATTTTCAACTTTAGTATCTTTTTTATTATTTAAAGAAAAATCATGTAAAAATTTTTTAACTTCTTTTTCTATTTCAATTTGATTTGTTAAACCTTTAAAAATACAAAATAAATTTAAATGTTCTTCAATTGTTAATTGAGGAAATAAAACATCATTTTGTGGACAAATTCCTAATATTTTTCTAAAATTTTCCATAGATATTTCATTTAATATATTAATTTTATTATATTCTACTTCTCCTTCAGTTGCATTATATAATCCTGTTAAAATTGATATTAATGTACTTTTTCCTGCTCCATTATGTCCTAATAAAACAAATATTTCATTTTTATATAAATTAAATGATATTCCATTTAAAGCTTTTTTCCCATCTGTAAATATTTTTTTTATATTTTTTATTTTTAATATATCTCCCGGTTTATTATAATCTGAATATATACTTTCATTTTGATAACTATTTATATTTTCATTTGAATTTGTATTAATATTTGAAAATAATGAAGTACTTTGATTGTTTTTAAAATGTTTTTTTTTAAATATTCTATTACTTGGAGAATTATTTAAATAAATATTACTTTTGCTTATATCGTCATCTTTTATTTTTTTTAATAATTTTATTTCTTTTTGATTATTAATTTCTTTTTTCCAATATGATTTTGTACAAAGAAAATACCATGGACGTGAACTTCCAAAATCATGTAAGATAATATTTTGAAAATAATATCCAAAAAATAAAAAAATGAAAAAATCAATTATAAACATTATTAACATATCTTTTATAGAATAATCTCTAAATTTTAAATTTATATCTCCTTTTTCAAATTTCTTTTGAGTAACTTCAAATCTTGCCATAACATTTAATCCTAATTGAAGTGCAATAGGAGGTAAAATACTTACAATTACTCTTATATAATGTTTTATTCCCTTTCCTGTGAAACAAGATGATAAAAAGTACATTAAAAAATATATTAATATTGATACAATCATTGCAAGTCTTGTTTTATCTAAAAAACTCTGGAAAAAATAAATCAAAGCAAAAATATTCATACCATATAAAAAAAAGAATAAAAATATATAAATATAAGGAATATGCTTAAATATTAGTGTTGAAATAATTGAATTTACTACACTATATAAAAGATTTAAAATAAAATATTGAATAAAATATGAAAAAAAATAATAATTCTCACCTAATCCCATTATTTTCATTCCTTCTTTTAATTTTGTTTCTTTTTCTTTTACTATAATATAAATATATCTTGTAAGAGGAATGGCATAGGTAATAATTAAAAAAAAACCTAACATATATCCCATAAAATATTCAAATTTATCTTTTATAACTAAATTAAACTTTTGATTTATAATTAACATATCTATTTTTGCATATTCATTGTTAGTTTCTTTCTGAAGAATAAAATCATAAATTAATTTCATTATTTTTAAATATCCATAATAATAATATAAAGCAGAAGAAATAAAATCAGGTCCTTTTAAGAATTCATCTAAATTTGGTTCTAAAGTACTTGGGATATCATTATATTCATAATCATTAATTGAAGATAAATAATGTAGGGAAATATCATATTTATCTTTTTCTTCATTATAATTAAAATATATTCCAAAGCAAATAATCTTTGTTTTTATTCCATAATTTGGATTTTTAATATATTCATTGAAATTATCTATAGTTTCAAAATATAAAAAATTTAATTCCTGATATTCATCTAATATTTTTTCTTCAATAATATATTTTAATTTATTTGGAAAATTTTTTCCTATTAAAGCTATATTATTCCTAAAAAAACAATATGGAATAGTTCTTCTATAAAAATAATCCTTAAATATATTATCATTCCTTGATAATATTGTAGAATTATATAATATATAATCATATAAATTATCTTCATTCCAGTATATATATTCTACTTTAAATACTGATCTTAAGATATATAGAAGAAATATTAATATCATTGGTGAGAAGATCTCCATTAAAGTAATAATTAAATTTCTTTTCATTAAAATTAAATTTTTTCGAAGAAGAGCTTTCAATTGATAAATATTAGACATTTTATGAATAATTAAAAATTATAATTTCATTAGAATATATTTAATTCATAT
>JAJJLH010002319.1:0-27095 GCA_023806865.1 Isotricha sp. YL-2021a | reverse complement strand
ATAGCAAATATAAAAAAATTTAGGTTAAAAAAACAATTAAAAAAATTTTCAAAATTAATAATAATAATATTTAAAGGGATATGATTTGGAAATAATAAAACAATAAATTAATATAATAAGAAAATTAAATTATTTAAGTCATAAATAAATAATTATTTTATTATTAAATTATTAAAAAAATTAAATTATTATATATTTTGTGATAATACTTGATTGAATTTTCAATATTTATTATAACTTTTAATAATGAATAATATATTAATTTATTTTATTGTTTATGCAAAATTGTAAATCTATTTTAATTTTATTTATTTTTTTTTTTCTCATAAAAATGTCAAATAAAATCGTTAATAATTATAAATATCCTAAACCTTTTTCTCAAAGTAATATTATTCTATCAGAATCAGAAGAAAAAGAATTATTTTTAATATCTAAAAATTTTGTAAACTCAATATTCAAAAGAGATAATGATATCAATTTAGGTAATAATAATAATTCTTATATAAAAAAACCAAACTTAGAAGGAAGTTCTTCCCAAAAAAATTTCAAATTCAATAAAACATTTTCATCAAGTAAAAATGAAAATCAAATGATAAATAAAAGAAATAAATCGACTGAATATGAAAATAATTTATATAAAACTCAAAGGAAAAATTATTCAAAACCAATTTCTAAAAATAAAATTAAGAATAATATAAACAAATATACATCAACAGAAATAAATAATTCAAATAAAAAAGATTTAAATAAAACTATTAAAAAAAATAATAATATTAATATTGAAAATATAAAAAGAACATTTAAAGAATCAAAAGAGTCAGAAAAGGAAAAAAAAATTTATGAAAGTAAAATTCAATCATTAAAAAATAGAATAAATGCAATTAAGAGAAATGATGAAGAATTAAATAAAAAAATGATTCAAATACAAAAAAAAGAACAAAATATTAATAAAATAAGAAAAGAAAAAAATATTGTGAAAAAAGAATTATTATCAATTGATATTGATAAAAGAAAAGATTTAGAAGAAAAACATAATCAAATAAATAAAGAAAGAGAAAAATTAAAAAAAGAAATAAAAAATGCAAAAGAAAAAAATCAACAAAAAAAAATATCTAATTATAATCAAGCAAGAATAGAAAAAAAAATAAATAATAATATAATATATAATAATAATTTTGAAATAGAAAATATAAATCAATTAAAAACAAATAAAATAAAAAATGAAAGAGAAAAATTTAAAGAAGAAGAAGCAAAAAAAAATTTACAAAAAGAAGAAAATTTAAAAGAATATTACATCAAAAAAAACAAAGAAAATAAATTAGAAACAAATAAATTAAAATCAGAATATGAAGAATTAGAAAAATTAGAAGCTCAATGTTTAGAAAATTTAAAAATAACACAAAAAATAAATAAAAATGTAATGAAAAGATTTGAAGAATCTTTAAAAAAATTTAATAATAATAATAAAGATTCTTTAACAAATAAAACTCATTCTCATTATGATGAAACAAATGGAATGAATAAATTAAAAGAAATAAATGAAAATAATCATATCAATCAAAATAAAAAAAATGATAATAATAATCATTTTAGAAGTAAAAGTTTAATTGAAGAAAATGAATATCATAAAAAATATAAAAAAAATCAAAAAAATAGTATTAATAATGTTAATTATTATATAAATAAACATAAAAAAAATTCTGTTGGAAAAGTTCCTAATGGAAAAGAAATTATTCAGAATAAAATAAATATTATTAACTCATTTACTGACAAAAAATAATAAAAAAGAATTTAAAATAATATTTTTTTATAAATAAAAAAAATATGAATAAATAATAAAATAACAAAAAAATCAATTAAAATTAATTTTTATTTTATCATCTAAAATTTCAAAAATAAAATCATCAATTGTTGATTTATTTTTTTGCTTATTATTATCTTTATAATAACTTATAATTTTATTAATATAATCTTCATCATTTATTTTTTTTTGATATTGATTAATATCATTTATGGAAATTTTTTTTGTATGTAATAAAGCTTTAAGTTGATATTCATTCATTAAATAATTTTCTAAAAAAAATAATATTTTATTCTTTAATAAATAATTCATTATTTCACATGATTCTATATAAAACCAATCAATTAAAGAATAATTTCTTACCATACATTTTGTTTTTTCTGAAGATATACAAGTTTTAAAATATAAAAATAAATCTAATTTTAACATTAAAATTAATGTTAATTTTTCTTCTTTTTTTTTCGCGAAAAAAAAAGAAGAAAAATTAACATTAATTTTAATGTTAAAATTAGATTTATTTTTATATTTTAAAACTTGTATATCTTCAGAAAAAACAAAATGTATGGTAAGAAATTATTCTTTAATTGATTGGTTTTATATAGAATCATGTGAAATAATGAATTATTTATTAAAGAATAAAATATTATTTTTTTTAGAAAATTATTTAATGAATGAATATCAACTTAAAGCTTTATTACATACAAAAAAAATTTCCATAAATGATATTAATCAATATCAAAAAAAAATAAATGATGAAGATTATATTAATAAAATTATAAGTTATTATAAAGATAATAATAAGCAAAAAAATAAATCAACAATTGATGATTTTATTTTTGAAATTTTAGATGATAAAATAAAAATTAATTTTAATTGATTTTTTTGTTATTTTATTATTTATTCATATTTTTTTTATTTATAAAAAAATATTATTTTAAATTCTTTTTTATTATTTTTTGTCAGTAAATGAGTTAATAATATTTATTTTATTCTGAATAATTTCTTTTCCATTAGGAACTTTTCCAACAGAATTTTTTTTATGTTTATTTATATAATAATTAACATTATTAATACTATTTTTTTGATTTTTTTTATATTTTTTATGATATTCATTTTCTTCAATTAAACTTTTACTTCTAAAATGATTATTATTATCATTTTTTTTATTTTGATTGATATGATTATTTTCATTTATTTCTTTTAATTTATTCATTCCATTTGTTTCATCATAATGAGAATGAGTTTTATTTGTTAAAGAATCTTTATTATTATTATTAAATTTTTTTAAAGATTCTTCAAATCTTTTCATTACATTTTTATTTATTTTTTGTGTTATTTTTAAATTTTCTAAACATTGAGCTTCTAATTTTTCTAATTCTTCATATTCTGATTTTAATTTATTTGTTTCTAATTTATTTTCTTTGTTTTTTTTGATGTAATATTCTTTTAAATTTTCTTCTTTTTGTAAATTTTTTTTTGCTTCTTCTTCTTTAAATTTTTCTCTTTCATTTTTTATTTTATTTGTTTTTAATTGATTTATATTTTCTATTTCAAAATTATTATTATATATTATATTATTATTTATTTTTTTTTCTATTCTTGCTTGATTATAATTAGATATTTTTTTTTGTTGATTTTTTTCTTTTGCATTTTTTATTTCTTTTTTTAATTTTTCTCTTTCTTTATTTATTTGATTATGTTTTTCTTCTAAATCTTTTCTTTTATCAATATCAATTGATAATAATTCTTTTTTCACAATATTTTTTTCTTTTCTTATTTTATTAATATTTTGTTCTTTTTTTTGTATTTGAATCATTTTTTTATTTAATTCTTCATCATTTCTCTTAATTGCATTTATTCTATTTTTTAATGATTGAATTTTACTTTCATAAATTTTTTTTTCCTTTTCTGACTCTTTTGATTCTTTAAATGTTCTTTTTATATTTTCAATATTAATATTATTATTTTTTTTAATAGTTTTATTTAAATCTTTTTTATTTGAATTATTTATTTCTGTTGATGTATATTTGTTTATATTATTCTTAATTTTATTTTTAGAAATTGGTTTTGAATAATTTTTCCTTTGAGTTTTATATAAATTATTTTCATATTCAGTCGATTTATTTCTTTTATTTATCATTTGATTTTCATTTTTACTTGATGAAAATGTTTTATTGAATTTGAAATTTTTTTGGGAAGAACTTCCTTCTAAGTTTGGTTTTTTTATATAAGAATTATTATTATTACCTAAATTGATATCATTATCTCTTTTGAATATTGAGTTTACAAAATTTTTAGATATTAAAAATAATTCTTTTTCTTCTGATTCTGATAGAATAATATTACTTTGAGAAAAAGGTTTAGGATATTTATAATTATTAACGATTTTATTTGACATTTTTATGAGAAAAAAAAAAATAAATAAAATTAAAATAGATTTACAATTTTGCATAAACAATAAAATAAATTAATATATTATTCATTATTAAAAGTTATAATAAATATTGAAAATTCAATCAAGTATTATCACAAAATATATAATAATTTAATTTTTTTAATAATTTAATAATAAAATAATTATTTATTTATGACTTAAATAATTTAATTTTCTTATTATATTAATTTATTGTTTTATTATTTCCAAATCATATCCCTTTAAATATTATTATTATTAATTTTGAAAATTTTTTTAATTGTTTTTTTAACCTAAATTTTTTTATATTTGCTATAGGAGAAATTTTATTTAAATTATCAAAAGATTCATTTATAATTGAATCATCTTTGGTTTTATTTTCTAAATTTTTAATTATACGAGATAATAAAATATTACTTTCATGTTTTTTATTATTTACATTTATAACAGTATTACTTATACTATTTGTACTAATTTCAAAATTTTTTTTTTCATTTTTAAATATATTAATTTTCCCATTCATATAATTTGTTTTATTATTTATTTTCATATTTTGAATATCATTATTTTCAATATGATAATTTAAAGAATTATTTTTATTTTTCATATCAAATAAAAATTCAATAATTTTAATTTTTTGATATTTTTCATTAATAAAATCACAAAAAAACTTAGAAATAGAAGAAATAACACTAATTAATCCTCCAAATTCAGCAATTACATCTTGAATTTTAGTATAATATCTTTTAAAATAAGTTTTTTCAGATGACATATAAATATTCATTAAATAAAATAAAGAAGATGAATTTTCTTTATTTAATTCTTCATTTGAAAAATAGGAAAAATCACCTATAATTTTTTCAACACCCCAAACTGATTTTTCTTGATTATTTCCAAATAAAATTCCCTTATCATCATTTAAAATATATCTTTTAATATATAATCTATCATTTTTTTGTAAATTATAATTTAAATAGTAAAAGTAATTTCTATAATATTTAACTAAAGGTGAATTTACAGAATTAAAATCAAAATAATAAACAGGATAATATAAACTAAAAAGAATTGGATTTTCATTATTAAAAATTTTATTTAATGTTTCAAATGAAGTACAATTTGGATTTTTTTTACTATATTTTTCACCATTTAAACAAAAATATAATCTAATTTCAAAATAATAAATATAAGAATTATCCCAATATCCTCCAAATTCTTTATTATTAAAATCAATACAAAATAATTTTCCATAATGTTCATTTAAATTAAAATTTTCATCTTCATCATCATTACAAATATGATAAGATAAATATTCTTCTTTTTTTAAAGTTGAAAGATAATTACTTGAATCATTTTCTGGCCTTGAATAATAATAAATTATTTTATAAATTTTATTTGAAATATCAACATATTCACCATCAAGATTTTCAAATCTAAATGCAAAAACTAATTTTTCTTCTTCAAAATTAATTATTGAATAATCTGCATTAATATTTGTTTGATTTATTTTTGGATTTTTTCTTTGATATAAATTTTTACCAAAACATATTAGACATAATATTATTAATAATAATGTTATTATTGTTATTATTCCTCCACAAAATGTTTTAAATTTTTTTCTACGGTTTAAAAAAAAATTAAAATTTGTTCCAAAACAATCAATTTCTGCGAATGCTTGATATATATAATTCATTTTTTTTTATTAAAATTTTGTATACTTTATATAATAAATTTGTTATATTATGTTATAAATTAATTTTAATATAATATTTTAAATAATACAAAAAAATTATTTTTTTAAAAAATATTATAAATATAAAAAAGGAAAAAAAATTTAATCTAATTTAAATATATCAACAATATGATTAAAATTTTTATTTTCCCTATCTTCCCAATATTTCCCATTATACATATAAATAAAATCTGAACTATCTTCATTATATTTATTAATAAAATAATTAGGTTTATATTCTTTTTGATTATTATCATAAATTTCTTGTCTTTTAACTTGATTATTTTCTAATTTAACTTTAATCTCTTGTGCCTTTTCAATATTTCCATTTTCATATTCTCTTTGATCAGGTCTAAATCTCGTATCAGAAATAGGTAAAAAATTTTTTAAATTATCATTTAAAAAATTAAAATTATAATTATATTCTGGCATATAATAATTTTCACATATATTATTATAAAAATTAAATTCTGGAATAGTAAAAATAATTTCTTTATTATTATTATCTTTATCAGTAATATATATTTCTTTTTTCCAATTACCTCCAATTTTATAAATTATATTTTCTTTATTTTTAATTTCTCCATTAAAACTTCCTAAATCAACATTTTTTTTCTCATTTTCAAATCTAATCTCAGCAAAAATTTCACTTGAATTACATTTAATATTAACAACTCCATTAAAATCATAATACATTTTATTATTAAAAATTCCTTTTAAAAGTGTTTTTGGTTTATTAAAAGTAAAATGTATAAAATCACATAAATCATTATCATATAATAAACAATGAACTTTACTAAAAAATTCTATTTCATAACTTCCAGTAATAAATTTAAAATTTGAAATATTTTTATTATCACCATAAAAAATCCATTTATCACTTTCTGCATAATATGCAGTAACATGAGGTCTTCTTTGAACTTCTTCAGATATAAATTTATATTTTAAATTATTATCAATATATTCAAAAGTTTCTCCAATTAAAGGAACCATTGGTTTTAATTGTCTTCCTATATTTAATGATATTTCTGATATTATAAATGCAGATATGTATATTAATTTTTTTTCTATTGTCTTTTCTTCTGAAGCTTTTGATAATAAATTTGAATAATAAAATTTTTCACATTCTTTTTGTAACATTGATATTGGCTCATTGAAATATATTGGTAATGTTTTTTGATTTGATGTATATGCTTTTATTAATTCACTTATCATATTTTTTGATATTTTTATTTTAGAAATTATATTTTTTCGAGGTGAGAAATTGTAAGATTCGTTAAAAGTAAATTTTTGTTTTTTTTCAATTTGATTATTTTTATTATTTGAATTATTTAAATTTAATAATATTTTATTTGAATTATTTATTCCATTATGATTATTATTAAATGAATTATCTAAAAGTAATTCATTCATATCACGATAATCATAAATGTTTTGAATTAAATCATCAAATTTTATTTTCATTTCATCTTTTATTAAATTTAAATTATTATGATTTTCTATTAATTTTATTTTTACTTCTTTTGATAATTTTGATGAGTCTATTATTGTTCTAAAATCATTTATTTTTACTGATATTTCTAGAAAATAATTCATTAATTCTGAAATGTTTGTTTGAACATTTAAAAAATTACCTTTTTCTTCTAGATTTTTATTTATTTCTTCATTATATGATTTAAAGTCTTTTGAAAATGCATTTTTTTCTTTTAATTGATGAATATTATGTTTTATTTCTTCAAATACTAATTTTTTATCTTCTTTATTATTTAATCTAATAAATATTGTTTTCTTTTCTATATCGATTCTTAAAACATTATTTTTATTTGTGTCAAATAATGATGCCTTTAAAAGGGAAAATGTTTGCTTTAAATTTGAATTAATTGTTTCATTTGTAGGTACAATTATTATATTTTCTTTATCTAATATCATTAATTTCTTTTTCCAACGACCTATCACTCCAGTCCAAAAAAAAATTTGAATTTCCATAATTAAGGAAAAAAGAAATAATAAAAAAAATATATATATTTATTTATTTATTATAAAAAAAAAGTCAAAAAAAAATTTTGTCGAATTAAAAAAAAACTAATAAACAAAGAAATCATAAGTAAAAATAATAAAAATATACATTCATAAAAAAAAAATAAAACAAAGAATTAAAATTTATATACTTTTTAATTTTAACAAAATAAATTTTTTTTTTACTAAATAAAAAAATAAAAATGGATAAAACTAAAACTGCCAAATATGAATATTTAAACGATCCATATCTTTTAGAAAATTTCAAAAATACATATTTAGCATCATTAAATGTATTTTTAAACGATTCAAAATTTTCGCAAAAAGTCGCGACATTACCAGCATTAAAGTCAAGTACAATAACAAAATATGAAAAATTAATTCATAAAGAAGAACAAGAGAAATTAAAACGTGATTTAAAAAAAAAAAAAACTTCTACAGATATGAAAGATTTAAATTTAAAATCATCATTAAAAAAAAATAAATCACCAGAAAATAAAAAAAATGTAGTTAAAGGAATTACAGCAAGATATATAATAATTGATCATGAATTAGTTGAAATAACTTTACAAGCAATTGAAGAAAGTAATGAAGTAAATTCTAAATTAACTGATCCATTTAATGCTTATTTTCATGAAAATAATGAAAAAATAAGAAGAAAAGCTCTTGATCAAATTATTTCAAGTATTATACCAAAAAGTATAATTAATAAAGGATTAGATAATAATAATAATGAAAATAATAATAATAATAATGAAAATAATAATAATAATAACAACAATAATAATAATGAAAATAATAATGAAAATAAAGATGTTAATAATAATGAAAAAGATAATATTTTTACTAATACTGCAAATACTATTTTATTACATGATTTAAAAGCACTTGAAGAAAAATATAAATTATATGATGAAGAACAAAAAAAAAGAGATGAGAAATATGGTCCAGTTTTAAAAGTTTTTAATGAAAATTGTGAAAATCATAATATAATTACATTAGATCAAAAAATTGATTATTTTTTTTATTTATATGAAAATAATGGAATTATTAATCCAAATAAAAATAAAACTACAGTAAGAGATCCAAATCAAAAAAGAAAAAATACAATGTATAAAAAAATGCATTCAAGTATTAAAGGAGGTAATACAGAAAATACTTTATCAAAAATAAATAATGCTAATTTAGATATTGGAACAAAATATATAAATGAATTAAAAAATAATAATTTTAAAATAAGTGATGAAATATATTATAATGATAATTTAGAAAATTATGAAAGTGATTTAGAAACAAAAATAAAAGGATTTGATTTTATAAAAAAAAATTTTGAAAGTAGTACAAAATTTATAGATAAATTAAGAATGTATTTAAGATGTCAAGAAATTTCACCAGAAAAAATAATAATAAGAGAATGTGAATTAAATAGTGAAAGATTTTTATATTTAATTACAAAAAAATATTTTGATTTTGGTATTTTAAGACATTTAAATTTATCAAGAAATAATTTAGGTGATTATGGAGGAAGTTGTTTATTAACATTAATAAAAAGTTTTGGTATTAAATTTGATTATTTAAATTTATCATATAATAAATTAGGTAAACAATCAATTGAAGTTTTAATTGATATTTTACAAGAAAATAATGTAAAAATTATTTCTTTGAGTTTAGGAGGAAATAATTTAGGTGATAAATTATTTTCTGAATTTTGTATTGGAATAAGTAAAAATTCTTTTTTACAAAAATTATTTGTTCATGATAATGAATTAGGAAAAATCGCTTCTGTTATTTTAGGAACTATATTAAAATATGATAAAAAATTAAAATTATTAGATGTTAGTAAAAATGATTTTGGAGATGAAAATATTGGTTATATGTTAAAAGGATTAATTTGTAATACTACTTTAAAAATTTTAATGTTAAATGATATGAATTTAACTAATAAAAGTTTAAGAGTTTTTGAAACAACTTTATGTATTAATACAACTTTAAAAGAATTATTTTTAGAAAGGAATAAATTAAGTCATAAAGGATGGAAAATTTTAAGTGAAGTTTTAAATAAAAATAAATATATTGAATTTGTTTCTTTAGTTGGAAATAATTTTGAACAAGAACATTTTAATTTAATTGCTGATCAACAAAGACAAGTTAAATTAAGAGTTATTAGTAAAACTGATTATTTCTTACAAATTTCTTCCATGTATGAAAATGTTAATTTTTATGAATATCTTTATTAAAAAAGGAAATATTATTATTTTTATATAAGTTTTTTTAATAAAAAAAAAAAATATTATTTTAAATTTTTAATTATTAATTAAAATTAAAATTCTGAGACTTCGTCATATAATAATAAAAAAAATTTATGAAAAAGTAATTTATTTGAGTTTTTCAAAAAATTTTTTATACTTATTTTATAATCTTGAACTTTATTTTCATAATAAGATATTTTTTTTCCTTCTAAAATTTCATTTTGAAAAATTGCTTCTATTAAATCAATTCCTAAAAATGAATCTAATAAATTAATTTGAAATAAAAATTTTATATAAAAACCATTTTTATTTAAAACATCAAATTTAACTTTAATTAAATTTTTTTCTTTTAAATAATTTAAATCAATATTTTCACCAAATGAAAATATACTATCAAGTAAATTTATACAATTAATATAACTTGCAGTATATTTTAATACATTTTTCATATTTGATTTCCATTTATTATAATTTATTTTATTTATTCCATTTGGACATAAAAATTCATTTACTATATTATAATAAATAGTTTGTATTAAAATATAAAATTTATTATCTTTTTCTAATAATTGTTCATTACTATTTTCATGTTTTTTTAAAATTTTTGTATTAATATTATATACAATAATATCATTTGTATTATTTTCTATAAATAAATTATTTGATATTGTAATTTTTATTTGAGCTCTGAAGGAAATTTGTAAAATAAAAGTTTCAATATTTTCATCATTTATTAAATTTTCATTTATTATTGGATTCCAAGAATCATTTTTTTCAAAATATCCATTTATTAATAATTTTATACCAAATAAATTATTCATAAATTCAATTTTTTGAATATAATTTCTTAATTTTTCATTTTTTTCTTGATATATTATTTTTTCTTGAGTATTTAATTCTATTTGTTCATTAATTTCTTTTTCTTTTTTTTCTATTAAGTCTAATTCTTCTTTTATTTCATTTTTTTCTTTCATTAATTCTTCAACATTTTTTTTTTTTTCTTCTAATAAATTATATAAAAATTGAAGTTGATTATTAATTTTTTCATCAATTGATATTTTATTATTATTATTATTATTATTATGAATATTAATTTTATTATCTTCATTAAATTTGATAACTGAAGATGAATTTAAATGACTTTTTGGAATAGGTGAATATAAAATTTTTTCTTCAAAATAACTTTTTTTATTTTTAGAATTTTTTTTATCTGTTGTTAAACTTTCTTTTTGAGAATTTGAAATAGGATTTTCAATATCAATATCATTATATAAAGAATTAGGTAATGAAATTTTATTTGCAGATTTATTTATATTTTTTACTTTTTCATTTATAGGACTTAAAATTGAATTATTTGATATATTATTATTATTATAATTAATAAATGAATTACTAATAGAAAATTTTTTATTTATATTTAAAGGATTATTATTTAATGATTCAAATGGAATATTTTCTTTATTAAATGTATTATTTAACATATTATTTGGTCCAATTGTTATTCTATTATTTTGATTATTATATTGTGAATCATTTAATAATGTTAAATTTTGATTTAATAAAGTTATTCTTTGATTATTGTTTTTATCAAATAATAAATTTTTATTTTCTTTATTTTGAGATATGTTTAAATTATTTATTGATGTCCTAAACGGAAATATATTATTTGTTAAATTTAAATCTTGTATATTTTGTTGAGTTAATGTTATTCTTTTATTATTATCATTATTATTATTATTATTATCATTATTTTTTCCTCCTAATTGACTTAAATTCATAAAATTATCTAACAAAGTAATTCTATTATTTTGATTATTATTATTTATATTATGATTTTGAATTTTATTTTCTATTATTTGTTCTTTATTATTTTCATTATTATTTGTATTATTTTTATTAATAAAATTAGAAATAATATTTAAAAAATTATTTTTTTTTTCAATTTGATTATTTTTTTCTTTATTTTCAATAATTTTAATTACTTTAACATCAATTTTTTTATTTGTACTTTCTTTTTCTTTTTCAATAATATTTTCAAAATTATTTTCTCCAAAATAATTATTAAAATCAGAATTAAGAATTGTAATTCTATTATTTATTTCATTAATATTTGGCGCCTTAATTTCTTTATTTTCTTTATTTTGAATATCAAAATTATTAAAATTATTTTCAATTAAATTTTTAAATTGATAATTATTAATATTATCTTTCTTATAAGTAAAATCAACAATAGAAGATAAATCTTCTTTAGAATAAGAGACTTCATCAATATCATTTAAATTCCCATTTTTTTTTTCAACATCAATCTCAATATTATTTATTAAATTATTACCCCAACTTACTTTTCTTTGATTCTTAATATCTTTTTTACTTCCTGTATTTAAAATTGATTTAGGTTTAGATAAAATTCCTTTTATTTTTTCTGTTTGATTAACTTGATTCATAATTTAATTTAAATTTAAAATTTGAAAATTGATTTTAAATCTTAATTTGTATTCATAATATATATTAATATAATAACTTAATTTTAAATTAATAATTATTAATAATTAAAAATTAGAATCAAAAAATATAATTTAACTAAAAAACTTATGTACAAGTGCATCTTTTGTATTAATTCTATTTTTATAATCAAAACAAAGCATTTTTTCTAATAAATCTATAAAATTATCTTTATCATCTTTATTAAAACAATAAATAAAACTTCCTTTTAAAATCTTATCTAAATTTTTAGATAATTCAATTTGTTTATTATAAATTTTATTACTATCTCTTCCTCTATAACCAAATAATCCAGTTGTAAATTTACTTTTACCATTAATAATAACTTTTGCTTTATAACTCATCCAAATAGGACAACCTAAACATAATTCTAATAAAGTAATTCCAATACTCCAAATATCAATAGAATTAATATATTTATCATTTTTACTTAAATTAATATAAAAATTTTTATTATTACTAGTTATTTCTGGACAAAGATATTCTGGAGTATTTGATGATATTTCAGAAATAATATTTTTATAATTAAATGAACTACCAAAATCAATTATTTTTACATTTTTAATATGAAAATTATTATCATTTTCTTCATATTCTATTAAAATATTTTCTGGTTTTATATCTGAATGAATATATCCTTTATTATTTATATAATCTATTCCTTCTATTATATTTTTTGATAATATTTTAAATTCGTTTATATTTGAAAATAATTTTTGGAAAAATTTCCCTTTTTGAATATAATATATTCTTTCATTATTAATAAATTCTCCTTTTATTTTAAATGATAAATTACTTAAAGACTGTCCACCTTTTTCAAAAGAAAACCAAATATCATAATTATCTTCATAATAATTATATAATTTTGGTATTTTATCATTTCCATTATTTTCATTTAAATTTTCTAATATTTTAATTTCATTTCTTCCAATTTGAATTATTTCTTCATTATTCATAGTAAAATTATTTTTTTTTGATATTTGTTTTACTGCACAAATTAAATTATTATTTAATATTGAATTACATAACCAAACAATTCCACATCCTCCTTTTCCTAATAATTTTATTTTTTTATAATTTTCCATATTTCTTTTTCCATAAATTTCTTTTTCTTCTTTTGTTAATTCTATTATTTTTTCTTCTAAATTTTCAAAATATTCATCATCATAATTTGAATTATTAATTGTTGAATTTGTTGTATTTATATTATTATTTATGGATTTTTTATTTATTTGATTTGGTTTATTTAATCTTTTTGGAAAATTATATGATGAACTATTATGATGAAGACTTTTACTTATTTGAATTTGAAATTGTTTTTTTTTTAAATTGCTTAAATAATTTACTTTTATTTTATTTAAATTTTGATTTATTATATTATTATTATATATATTTTTGTCATTATTTCCTTTATATAAATTTTGATTAATTTTTGTTTCTTTTTTATTTTGAATTCTATAACTTTGTTGATGAGGTGTTTTCATTAAATTAATTAAAATTATTTTATTATTATTATTAATACTATTTATATTTTCTTTATTATTTTTTTCTAATGGAATATTATTTATTTTTATTTCATGGGTTTTACTTTCATTATTTAGATTTATAAAATAATCACATTTACTTATATTTCTTTTTGAAGTTAGAATATTATTTTCTGATGTCTTTTTTTCACTTTCACTATGAAATTTATTTAATGTTTTAATTTGGTTTTTTTGAATTACGTTATTATTTTTTTTTAATTGGTTATTTGATAATTGAATATTATATTTTAAAGTATCTTTTATTTGAACTGGTGTTAAAAAATTTTGAAATGAAGGTGAATTTATATTTTTTTGTTGTTGAAATAATGAAAAATCAAAATCTGAACGTGATTTTAAATGAAAAAGCATACAAATGTATTTTTGATAATAGTTTTTTTGTTTATTATTTTTCTTAATTTTATATAAATATATAAAAAAATAAAAGAAACAAATAATAAAAATATAAATAAAAAAAATTGAATTTTAGTAAAATATTATTTTTAACTATTAATTTAAAAATATTATTATAATAAACTATAATAATTTTAAATAATTCATTTTTATTTTTTTTAGTTTAAAAATTTTAAAATTTTTTATAATCATTAATACTTAAATTACTATTTTATTCATATAAATAATAATAAAATTAAATATATTAATTCATATTATTATGTAACATTTAATCATTAGATAATTGAAAAATATTTTCACAATAAGACTTTTTATCTTTTTGTATTTCCTCAATAATTTTTTCACATAATTTAATATTTAATGAATTATTTTCCAGATTATTATTAATAGTTTGAGTAGAATAATAAAAACCTTGAAAAAATTTTAATCTTTTAAACAATCCATAAACATCTTTTGAAATATCTTCTTTTAAATCAGTATTATATAAATAAATCTTTTCTAAAATAGGGAAAATCCCATGTGAAAAATCATAACTTAAATCTTGATTTTGATAATTAAAAAGATTATTATCAATTTTCCCATCAGCTTGAGTTCTTTTATATTTTTCAATTTCTAATTCTAATTCATTTTCTTTTTTTTCAATTTCATATTCATCAACAATTTCATCTATTTTATCAGTTAATTTAATTTTATTTAAAAAATTACTACTTTCAATAACTTTTCCCCCTCCTAAAATTCTAGTATTAGATAAATTAATTTCTTTAATTAATTTAAATTTTGTAATTATTTTAACTAAATAACCAATATCATCAGTAACAATTGTTTCAGATAAATCTAATAATTCAAATACTTCTGGTAAAGTATTATTATTATATTTTAAACCTTTTATTAACATATACATAAATACATAATATAAACCTTTTAATGATAAAGCATCTTCTGTTTTTGAGGAACTTTCATTTGAATTTGAATCTCTTTTCCAACTTAAATTTTTAATTGGAATTGAGAAATCTCTATATTCACAATATACTTTTTTTTTATTTAAATTTATATTATTTTTATCATTTTTATTATTTTCATCTTCATTTTCATTATTATCATTTATATTATTATTAAGTAAAGAATTATTAAAATTATTATTAGTATTCATAAAAGTATTACTATTAAAATAATTAAAATTAGGTGTACCAAAATTATAAAATAAAAAAATATGATCAATTAAAGCATCAATAAATTTTTTATTAAAAGGCATATCAATAAAATGAATATTTTGAATAGAAATAGAATTAACATTTTCAAATATTTTTCCAATACTATCTTCACAAGTTCCAGCATCTTTTTTAATACAAAGAGTTTTTAATTGACATTCCCAATTATTATTTTCCATAACAATTGCAAGATCGGCAACAAAAGAAGAAGGAATAGATAAATTAATTAATTTAGGATGCCAATAAATATAATTTAATAATTTTTTATTTTGTTCACTTTCTAAAATTAAAGTTTTACAATTTGAATCAGAAATAAATTTTAAAACACTATAAGTTGATTTTTCTAAATTTGAATAAAAATCTTTAAAATAATCTTGTAATTGTTTAAAAAAATAAGAAAAAGTTTTATTTCCAAATTCTACTATTTTTAAAGAAGAAAAAACAATTGGTTTTGTAATTTCTTTTCCATTTTCAATTACTTTTGATACTTGAAAACATTCTTCTCCAATTTTATTTTCATATTTATTTTTATCATCAATTTTAAATTCTATATTTCTAATATCAAAATGACCTTTTTCTTTAATTAATTCATTATCATCATTTATTTTATACCAAGTTGCAATTGGGCCTTTTATTATCATTCCTCTTGAATGTTCTTTGTTTGTATTATTTCTAATTTTTTTTGTAATTTCTCCTTGAATATTAATTTGAAATGATATTTCATTTGGATTTTGTTCAACTTTTAAATCATTAATTTGAATTGGATTATTATTTAAATTTTGATTATAATTTTCATTATTATTATTTTTTACTGCATAAAAATTTGCCATTAATTGAGTAAAATTATTTCTAAAATTTGATTCAATATCATTATTTTTATTTTCTAAAATATTTCTTATTTTTTCTATTTCTTCTCTTGTTAAAGGCCCTTCTTCATTACCATTATTATCATTAATATAATTTTCTTTATTTTCATCTTCTAATTCTTCTTTTTCTTTTTCTAGTAATTTTGTATAAATTTCTAAATAAGGAGAATCTTGTTTTGCAATATATAATTCATCAATAGAATCATTTTTAACTTTTTTTTCAAATAAATTTCTAATTAAATCACTTTCTTCATATAATTTATCTCCTTTATCTTCATAAATATATTCAATATATCTATTTGTAAAAAATAAAGGATTTATTTTATATTCATAATCAATATTATTATGTGGTTTTTTTGATTTATGTTCAGTATTTTTTTTTTTTAAAAAAGAATTTGAATTATTTGAGTCATTATTATTTAAATTATCATAATTTTCGGTGGGAAAAAAATCTTGTGATGGATAAATTGACATTATTCCTTGAAAAGTTGGGATATTTCCTTGTAAAGAACTCACACTTGATCTTCTTGATTCTCGAAATATTATTTCTTTTTTATCTTTTTGTCTATTTATTCTTATTTTTGGAATATATGGATTTTCTGTTCTGAATGTATCAAAGTTTATTATTAAGGAATTATTGTTTAAATGTTCTTTTTTTTCTTTTTTTATACTTAATCTGTTTGTTAAAGGAACTTCTGCTTGTTCTGTATTTTTACGGTTTGATATTATTTTTTTTTCTATTTCTGCTGCTTTTTCTACTAAGTCTTTTATTGTTAATTTAGTCTCTGGAATTACTTTTGAGTACATGTTTAAATAGTTTTTTGCTCCATCACGAAGAAGATTGTTTAAATTGTCATTTTGAGACATTTTTTTTTTGATTTAAATTTAATTTATTTAATATAAGAGAAAAATAAGATTATAATTCTTAATTGTAAATTATGAAAAAATATTAAAATATTGAATAATAAATCAATAAATTATGTATTGTTAATAGAAAAATAAAAAATTATGAATATAAATGAATAAATCAATAATTTATATATTGTCAAGGGAAAAATTAAAAATCATTAAAAAAATATAAACAAATAAATTAATAATTTATAAATTAATAACTATAAGAATTTAAAAATATTTTATTATATTTACTACTGAAAAAAAATAAAAAACAATAAATAATTAATTTAAAAAAAATAAAATAAAATGCTTCAAAATAATTTATTAAAATTAGATTTAACAAAATACATATTTGCTCCATCAAAATATAAAACACCAACATTACATGAGACATGGAAATGGGAAGGAGATGAAACAGTTCTCCCATATAAATGGGTAAATTTAATAAAAATGTCAAATTTATTTGAAAATAAAAATCAAACTTTTCATTTTGAAACAGTAAAAAGTTATTTAAAAGAAAATTATTATGGAACAAATAATTTTGATAAATCAAGTTTTTTTTTTATTACTTATAGATCTGAAGTAACTGGATGTGCATATTTAGATAAAAATTCTGGTAAAATTGATTATTTTTTAGTTAATAAAAAACATTTTGGAAAAGGAATTGAAAATGGATTATTTTCTCTTATTTATAAAAGAGCAAAAGA
Source organism: Isotricha sp. YL-2021a (assembly GCA_023806865.1). NCBI lineage: Eukaryota > Ciliophora > Litostomatea > Vestibuliferida > Isotrichidae > Isotricha > Isotricha sp. YL-2021a. The sequence continues at coordinate 8,776 of JAJJLH010002319.1, read as the reverse complement.
AATTGAATTAGAAACTATTTATATTAATATGGATTTAACTAATATTAATGAAGAGTTTTTTTATGAAATTGGTTTTAAAAAAGAATAATGATTTTAAGTTTTTTTAAATTAAAATATTTTTAATAGTAAGAATATAATTTTTATTTATTTATTAATTTAAATATATAATAAAAAAGTCTAAAAAAAATATAATTTAATTCTTTGATTGAGTTCTATTTGTTGTTGATGTTGAACATTTACTAAAAATAAATTGTCTTAAAGTAATATTTTGTTTCGAGGAAATATTATTATTCATAGTTGAAATATTATTATTACTTATATTAATATTATTAAAATTATTATTTGATAAATTTTCCTTATTTTCAATTGGTAAAATATCTTTTTTTTTCATTAATTTACCTTTATTATTACAATTTGTTTTTGATATTGAATTTTTTAAAATTATCATTGATTTATTAATTATCTTTTTTTTATTTATATTATTTACATTATTTTTTTTATCACTTCCTTTTATAATTATTAAATTATTATCTGTTACTCTATGACTTAATCCTTTTTTTTGAATAACTGAAATTTCTTTTTCTAAACTTTTTTCTTTAGAAGTAATATTAGAACAACTTTTATTATGATTTGATTTAAGTAAATTTGTATTTTTATTTCTTGTATCATTTAATTTTTTATCAATTATTTTTTTATATTCATCTAATTTTTCTTGAACTTTTAATCTTTCTAAAGGAACTTTTTTATCTTCATTTATTCTTGAAATTGATTGATTATATAATTGAGAACATAAACTTGAATTTGAACTTTGACTTTTTGGTCTTTTTTTATTTTTTGAATTTATTGATAAATATTTATTACTATTATTATTTGAACTAACCGAAAAATTTGATATATTATCTTTTGAAAATGTTTTATAATTATGATAATTATTTTTTTTTTGATTATTTGTTATTATATTTAAACTATTATGTTTTTGTTTTGATATTAATATTTTATTTTCTATTTGTTCTAATTCTGTATTTTTAATTTGTAATTCTAATTTTAATTGTTTTATTTTTTGATTTAATTTTATGTTTTGATTATCATAAATTTTAATTTTCTTTTTCATATTAATTAATTCTTTTATCATATCTTGATTATTTTCTTTTTTAAAACAATCCTAAAGATTAAATTTAAATAAAGATTTTTACTATTTTATTTTGTAAAATATAATTATCTTTTTCAAGTATTTCTATTTTTTCATTTAATTTTTCAATATATAATTTTAATTGATGTTCAATATTTATATGTTGTCTTATTTCTTTTTCTTCTTTTCTCAATAAAGTTTCATAATCTTCTGCTGCATTTTCATTTATGGAATTCATATCTTTTAATAATTTTTTAATTTGAGATTCTACTTTTAAATTTACAATTATATCAATTGAAGAATTTATATATTCTATTAAAGTTAATAAATCTAATTTTTGAAGATTTTTTTTTTCTTTTTCAATGTAATTTTCATAATCCTTTTTTTATTTAATAATTTAATTTACTTCATTACTTTTTCTTATTTTTATTGTTATATAAAGAGATATTAATTTTTTCTTTGCTTTTTCTATTTCAGTATTCATTTTTAATTTTTATTCAAATATTTATAGATTAATTATAATAAAATGAAAAAATTAATAAAAGTATTAAATAAAAAAAATAAAAATAATAATATTACTTAATTAATTTTAATTAATTTAAATTTGATATAATAGGAGGTTTATTAATTAAAAAAGATAAATTCTATATAATAGAGAAATTACATGTGATATGTTATAATATAATCTATATAAAAAAACTAATTTTAAATATTTAAAAATATTATTAAAATTGATAATGAAATAATAAGGGATATTTATATTTTTAATAATATAATCCAAAAAACTTTATTTGATTGAGAAATAATGAGTATATTTTTAAGATAAAATAATACAATTAAAAAAAAAGATATAAATAATAAAATATTTATTTATAGTTATAAATAATTAATATAACCTTAATTAAATAAAAAAATTATTTATATTCATAATTTTTTTAATTTAATTTAATTAATTTTAAAAATACTTAATGTCATATTATCCATCAACAAATGATCCATATTTTTCAATGAATAACTTAAGTGAAAATCCCTCATATCAAAATCAATATTTTATTCAACCACAACACTTAAATGAAAATCAAATAAATCAAATATTACAAAAAGATCAAAAAGACATAAAACGTCAAAACACATATCCAAATTATTTCGATGAAAATTTTAATATAAATCCAGAATATTTAAATAACAATAATATTGATAACAAAAACACAAATAATATAAATAATCCTAATAAAGAAATATTTGAAAATTTTAATATTGATGAAATAAACGAAATAAAAAGTTATTATCAAAAAGGAAGAATAAATCAAAGAGGATTTAGTCATGGATATAATATAATATCAAATGAATTATTTGATAAAAATTCAGAAAAAAAAAATCCTAAAATTGATTATTCAAATCAATTTGTTAATAATTTTATCAATCCTCATTTTAATAATATAACATTACCTCCTAGAAAAATAGAAGAAATGAAAAAAGAAAATGAAAAAAATATAAAAAATAAAATTGAATGTTTTGAATGTTCAAGTAAGGAAATTCCTAAAACTTTACCAACACCTTCTTCACAAAAACCAATATTAAATTATGAAGAAAATAATTTCCCATCTGATAATAAATTAAATTATGTAAGTGAAGAAGAAAAAAAAAAATTTAATGAATATGTAGAATTATTAAATAAAAGAGAAGAAGAATATTATAAAAATCAACAACAATTTCAATATAATCAAAATCAATATAATCCATATTATCAAAATAATAATTTAGAAAATGAAAATTATGATTGTCAAAAATATCAAAATGAAAATTATAATAATGAAAATAACATTTTATTACAAAATCCAAATAATCAAAAAGATATAAATTCCAATATTATAAATAAAAATATCCCTTTATTTAAACAATTACCAGCAGGTTTTAATATAAAAAATCACCCATCATTTTTTTCAAATTATAATGAGCCTGCAATAATAAATTATCAAAAAGAAAAATTAATACAAAATAATGAACAATTAAAAGCTTATTATCAAAATAAAAAAAAAAATGATATTGGAGAAGGAGTTTTAAATATGAAACCATTACCAATTAAACCACCTAAATATAATGATATTCCTTTAGATAGAAATTCAGAAAAATTAAAAAGACAAATGCAATATAAAGAATTTTTAGATGAACAAATAAATAGAAAAAAAGAATATGAAAAAAGAATTGAAAATCTTACTTCTCAAGGACAAAAAAATGCAAATATAAAAGGAAATATTAATCCTTATAAGGAATTAAGAGAAAAAAAAGAAAGAAAAAATTTAGGGGAAGTACAATTTAATCCTTTTACAGATAAGAATTATAATATTGGAGATAAGTCTAATTTAATTAATAATCCTATTACTAATCCTGTTAATAATTATCAATTTGTTGATAGGAGAAAAATATCAAGTGGTAAATTACAAAATAATGGGAGTAATGTAATTGGATAAAATAATATATTATTAAATTAAAATTTTTCAATCATAAAATATTTTTTTTTTAAAAAAAAATTTATTAAAAAATATATTAAAAAATATAAAAATTTAAAATATTAAAATGTCATCTTTAAATCCAAAATTAAAAAATAAAAAATTTGTATTATCAGATGAGCAAATAAATTTATTAAAAGAAGCATTTGATTTATTTGATATGGAAAAAACAGGAAAAATAGATTATCATGAATTAAAATTAACATTAAAAGCATTTGGATTTAAAATTTCAAAAGAAGAAATGTATTCAATAAAAGAAAAATTAGATCCTAATTCAAATAATAAAATTTCATTTGATGAATTTATAGATTTTATGACTGAAAAATTTTCTGAGAGAAATCCTAAAGAAGAAGCAATTTTAGCTTTTGATTTATTTGATGAAGATAAAAAAGGAAAAATTAATATTAAAAATTTAAAAAAAGCTGTTAAAGAAATTAATGAAAATTTAAGTGATAATGAATTAAAAGCAATTATTGAAGAATTTGATACAGATGGAGATGGAGCAATTACTAAAGAAGATTTTTTAAAAATTATGGATGAATATTATTTTGATTAGTTTATTTTTTCTATTTTTTTTTAATTAATTTTTTTTTTTGTATTTTTATATTTTTATATTTTTATTTATGAGTTGGATATTTTTTTTGAATAATTTTTATTAATTATATTACATTATTTGAAAATAATTTCTTTTTGAAATTTAGTAAATTAATTAATTTTATGAGTTTAATTTATATTAGATATCCCAAATATCAAATTAAATTTTAGATTTTTATAAATGTTGGATTAATATTATAAGATTAATTATTTCAAGTTGATGAGTTATTTTTGAATTTTAGAAAGAAAACAAAATAAAAATAAAATTATACAATTTTTTTTATAAAATTTTTTTTGAAAACAAATTATATAATTAAATAAAGTTTAAATACTCAATTTCATGTTTAAATTCTTAAAAAAACAAAAGATAAAAAAACAAAGCATTTAATATTTTTTTATTTTATTTAATACATGAATTAATAAGTTAAAAAAAGAATAATAAAAAAATCAAAAAAATGATTTTACATTTTAACAATTTTATTTGAACATAATTAATATGAATCTAATCAAAAAAAATATATTTTATTTTCTGATTATAATATACTTATTTTATCCTTTAAAATTATTATTTTTAATGACTTTTGCTACAGAAGAGTAAAAATAAATAAAATTTTGATAATACAATTTATGAATTATATATTAAAATAATCAAAAAAAAATCTAAATTAAAACTCAAAAAAAATAAAGATAGATATAAAAAAGAAAATAAAAAAGTATAAAAATCTAAATTTAAAATCAAGAATAATAAAATAAAAAATGTAAAAAAAAAACAAAAAAGAATTTAAATTAAAATATCTATTTAAATATTTTTGTTCAGTATATAATCAAAAAATTAAAAAACTAATTCATAATATATAAAAAATGAACTCTGAAAAAAAAGATAATATAGAAAAAAATTTAAATGAACTTCTTCCTTCAAATTTAGTTTCTGAATTTGATTTTGGTATAAATGAAAAACCAAAAAATGAAGAATCCGATTTTTCAAATGACGATGAAACTATTGATGTAAATTTTATTTTAATTTTTTTTTTAGGAATTAGCATATTATATTAAACCAACTAAAAAAGAGATTGAAATGAGAAAAAAAGAAGAAAATTTAAGACCAAAATTTTTTTCTGATGGAAATGTACAAATGTATAATAATTATCAAAATTATTTAAAACAAAAACAAATAAATCAAAATAATTTTCCTGAAAATAATATTTTTTTTCCTAATCAAACAATATCAAATTTTAACAATTATTTTTTAAATAATAATTTACCAAATAACTTTATTTTTCCTAATCAAATTCCTTTTACGAATAATATATCTGTAAATAATTTAACTAATATTTATTTTCCTCTTTTTAATAATAATCCTTTTCAAAATATTCAACAACAAAGAAAAACAACATATAATAATAATTCCTATCAAAATTTAATTAATAAAAATGAAAATAAAAAAAAGAAAAAATCAAATATTTCAAATAAAAAAACTTCAGCAGATTCTTTTGTATATAATAAAAAAAACCAAAATCAAAAATATGAAATTAATATTGAAAAATATGAAATAGAAGAATTTCAAACTTATTTAAATTCATTAAATACAAAGTTATCAGATTATCTTTGTTCACAAAAAGGAGTTCGTGAAGTCCAAAAATATATAAATAAAAGTCCGAATGAATGTAAAACAATATTAATAAATTCACTTAATTATTCTTTATCAAAAGTAATGATGGATGTATATGGAAATTATTTTTGTCAAGATTTAATAAAAAAATCAAATCAAAATCAAATAAATTTAATAATTAATTATATTAAAAATTCCTTTGTTAAAATTGCTTTTGATTATAGTGGAACACATGTTTTACAAGTTTTATTAGATATGATTTCTTCAACTGAAGAAGAAAATATTTTAATTAATTCTGTTTTAGGAAGTGAAATTAAAATGGCTTATGATATAAACGCAACACATGTTTTACAAAAAATGATTGTTATTATTAATGAAAAAAGAAGAAGTTTAATAAATGAAAATATATTAAAATTTATTAAACCACTTTGTTTAGATTCAAATGGAATTTGTTTAATAAAAAAATTTATTAGTAATTGTGTAAGTAATAATAATAAAAAAAGAATTATTAATTCTTTAACTGAAAATTGTATTGAAATTTGTCAAAGTCCTTTTGGAAATTATGTTATTCAATTTATTTTAGAAGAATGGGGAATTAATGAATGTTTATCAATTGTAAATATTATTATTAAAAATATTTGTATGTTATCTATTCAAAAATTTTCGAGTAATGTTTCAGAAAAAATTCTTACTTTAATTAATGAAAGTAATGATAATGATAATGAAAAAAAAATGATTTCTTATCAATTATTTTTTACTGATCAAATTATGAATGTTTTAAAAAATAAATATGGGAGATATGTTTTACAAAAAGCTGTTAAGATTTTAAATGAAAGTGAAAAAGATAAAGTTTATAATCATTTATTAAATATGAATATGGATAATTTTTCTTTGAAAGATAAGATTAAGTATAATAATTTTATAGCTTGTTTTGAAAAAAATTAAAAGTTTTATTTATAAATTACTGTAAGTTAGGTATAATAATTTTGTTATATTTTATTTGAAAAGTTTTTGAACTTTTCAAAAAAATGATATACTTCTTTTTGATTTGATAAATTTAATTTTTAAATTTCTAGATTTTTAATTTATTTCTATTGTATATATGAATAAATAATGAAATAAAATTTTAAAAAATAAAGTTAATTATTCTTGAAATAAAATAATTAATAATTATTATATAAATAAATAGTAAAATTAAATATATTTAATATTAATATTTATATTGGACTTTATAAAATAAATTCCCAAAAAATAAAATTTCATTTCCCAATAATCAATTAAAAAAAAAGGATAAAATGATAGAAAAAAACATATATAAAACTTAAATAAAAAAACCTTCTAATCCCAAAAAAAAAAAGCTTTTAAAAAAATTTTTAATCCAAAACACTATTTTCATTTTTTTATTCAATAACATTATAAAAACTTTCTTTATTCCTATTTTTAAAATCCAAAACAATAAAATCAAAAAAACCAATAGTAAAAACAAAAAACCAAACTAAACAAGAAAAAGAAAGTACATAACAAGAATAATAAAAACCTTTAATTTCAGCATAATAAGCTCCAATAATAGGACCAATAATACAACCTAAACTACAAGAAAAAGTAAAAAAAGCACTTGCTAAATCAGTACAATATTCTTCACTATATTTATTATATTCTTTTAAAGTAATTAAAAAATCTTCCATTGTTGGTATTATAGTTGGTGCTTCAAATAAACCTAATAAAAAAAAACCAATTGCAGTTATTATATAATTTTGAGGTAAAAAATTTATTGGTGCTATTATTAAAAGAGAAATTGACATTAAAAATAAACCAATTGAAATTTGGAATTTTGTTCCATATTTTTCTAAGAAAGGATTTATTAAATATATTCCTATTAGAAATGTTATTATTGGAATATCAAAATAAATTGATATTAAAAATGATGAAAAATTATATTTTTTCATTAAATAATTTTCTAATATTGGTTCAAAAAAAATATCACATGACATTGCAATAATTAAAGAAATAAAAGTTAAAAAAATTTTTAAATTACCAAAAATAATTTTTATAAAATCAAAACCACTTATATCATCATTTGAATTTTTCATATCAATTAAATAATAAAAAAAATAAGATAAAATTGTAATAATACAAAGAATAAAAAATGAAATTTCAAAATTAAAAAAAGTATATAAAAAACTAGCATAAAAAGGACCAAATCCTTGTCCAATTGACCAAGAAAGTTCCATTAATCCCATATAAAAATTAATTTCTTCTTTTTTTTCACTTAAAGAAACTGCAAAACTATAAATCATTGTTTGAGAAATTGAAAAACCAATTCCTTGTGAAAATCTACAAATAAAAGAAAAAATTTCAAAATATTTTTTATTATTAAATAAAGGGACAAATGCAAATAAAAAATTTGATATTATAAATATTATTATACTTATTGTAAATAAAATTTTTTTTCCTAGTTTTTGAGATAAAAATGGAACTAAGGGAATTAAAATTATATTTGGTATTGATATTGAAGAAAATATTATTCCTATTGTTGATTCAGATGTTCCTTTTTTAATTGCTTCTAAGGGAAATAATATTTCTAACATTGAATATCCTATTCCGAATATTATATTTGTTGACATTAAAATTAGAATTTTGTAGTTCATTTTTTTTTTTAATATAATTTATTTATTTATTTTTTTTTTTATAGTTTAAAATAAAATATTTTTATTATATTTTTAATTATTTATTTTTGAATTTATTTTATTTTAAAAATTTAGTTTCATATAATTTATATAGTTTATTGTTCTTAAAGGCTCATTAAATTTTTCTTTTTTTTCTTCTTCTTTTTCTTCATAAATGTTATCAATTAACTTATTCATTTCATTTTGATTAAATTGAATAAAATTTTTTTCATTATTTTTCTCAATTATATTATTTTTATTTTCTATT